>CAUYQG010082517.1:0-16077 GCA_963574415.1 Tarsius wallacei
TGTGGTACTCTGTTCTCAGTTTCTGTGATAGTTTTGTTGAAGGAAGCCTAACGAAGAAATGCTCTTTGAGGGCAATTTGTGAGGAAAGACAGGATGATTTCCATCTGAAACTGAGCTGTGAGCCTTGAGCTGCCAACACTGGCCTCATCTGTGGGGATTAAGACTTCTGTCTGGAATACAACACCAGGAAAGCACACCATAGCTCCTGTGGCTCTTAGAATTCCAGATAAAAGGAGCACAGAAAATGTTTTAGTGTAAGGATGAATTAATGTGAGACAGAAGTACTGTCTGCTCCATAATCCACAAGACAAATTGTGTCAGAGCCCTCTAGTACCAGTATCGAGAGGAATTTTAAATGTTTCACTTGTCCAAATTGTCTCCGTGCTGCCTCAAAGCAGGAACAAACACTGTTTCCACTGGAACACAGAGGACTAAGTGTTCTGCCATGGTACACTCAATTATACTGCTATTAATATCAATTAAAATTATAAAATATTTTAAAACATTGGAACACAGGGAAAAAGCATAACCCTTTAGGTTTCAGAATTACTGACTTCATTTTTATTAGTTCTCTACCTACTCACTCACTAACCTGTGCCTTTTGCCTTGTCTTTATTTTAGGTTATATTCAATTTTGTATCTTGATTTTTTTTTGACATTGCTTTTAAAATCTTAACTATATTGAAATATAACTTATGTATAATAAGTATACTGTTTGTTAAGTCCATCACAGACAAGATACAAGATACTTATATCCATCCCCGCCTCCAAAGATTCCTTAGACCCTTCAGTGGTCCAGACCTATCTCCACCTAGCCCCAGGCAACGAGATATGCTTTATGTCACTAACAATTAGTTTGCATTTTCTACTACTGTGTATATATGGAATCATATATTATAACTCTTTCACTGGCTTCTCTCACTAAGCACACTGATTTCAAAATTGGTCCACATTGTTCCATGTATTAGCAGTTTGTCATTTCTATTGTTACACAGTATTATATTGCATGGAAACAACATATTTTTAGAATCTATTTACTAGTTGATACACATTTTGTTTTCTGGTTTCAGTTTGGGGTGATGAATATAAATATTGGTATACAAATATTTTATATAAGGAATTATAGAAGACTTCCTCCCTCTGTGTGTGTGTGTGTGTGTGTGTGTGTGTGTGTACTTCTAATGTTCTATTTTAAAAGATTCATACTTTTAAATCTTGAAATCAGAAACCTTTTTGTAAAAAGAAATACATGAGGACATCTACAACAATTGGCTTTTTGAAATGTGAGAAATGCAATGCTTTTTTCTCTGTGAACCTAACTTTTCAAAAGAGAAAACTTATTTTCAGTTATGCTGTTTGGATGTGTTACATCTCTTCTATTAAGCAATTAGTATTATCTTTAAAGTTATCATAATAATCTCATGGGTTGAAATTTTAGATTATAATGCTGAAGGTTTTCCAAGCAATAAGTAAATTAGGGCATATAATTTAGAGGTATGTTGCATACAAACCTTTTGTTAGGTTGGTGTATGGTGCCATGGGAAAGATACAAAGAATTACACAAAGAGTGGATTAGAAAAAGTTTATTTAGAAAGTAGATCAAAGAAAAACGTGGATCCAACTCTCCAAGATTGGAGAGGGGGCCAGAAGTTTAAGAAACGTTTGGCAGCGAATGCTTGAGTTTGAAAGCTTTTAAAACTTCTCTTTTAGTGAGGGCAGGAAAGCATTCTTGGGTGAAATAACGCAGGTACTGTCACCATGGTGATGGAATGGTGGTCTATGTCATATTGCTCACAAAGGTCTAGTCACAAAAAATTAGGTCATCTAGCCGGGCTCGGTGGCTCAGCCTGTAATCTCACACCTTGGGAAGCTGAGGTGAGTGGATTGCCTGAGCTCGTGGGTTCGAGACCTGCCTGGGCAACTTGGCAAGACCTCATCTTTAAATCAAAAATTAGCTGGGTGTGGTAGCGTGCACCTGTAGTTCCAGCTACTTGGAAGGCTGAGATGGAAGGATTGCCGGAGCCCAGCAGGTCGAGGCTGAGGTGACGGGAGTGGCCACTGCACTCCAGTCTGGGTGACAGAATGAGACTCCAACTAAAAAAAAAAAAAAAAAATTAGGTCATCTTTGCCCTTCATGGCTGGATGACAAATACTTTGGATAAAAGTGTAATTAGAACAAAGCATGCTTGAGGGGTTAAAAAACAATTATCAGTAACTATCTCCAGGAAACTAGTTTTGTTTCTTATTTAATGATTGTAAGGTAGGTTGAGGTAAGCTGCAGAAAAGCATGATAAAGCTAAGCAATGTTAAAACGGCTGCCACTCTGACTAAAGTTACGCTATATTGGCTTTGCACCATTTCACTTTTTGACTGAAAATTTTTTTTTTGAAATTTTAAACATAAATGAGGTAAAAAAAATTAAATCCCATTTGATTTTATTATTCAATACTGTGCTTTGATTTTAAAAATATTAATTTAATTATATGGGATAAGGAAAATGTATGCAATTAAGTCTAAACAGGATAATACTAACTTTTACTAAGGTTATTTCCTGGATTCCTTAGTGATATACATATTGTTTGGTTAAAGATATGAAAGCTTTGCCTGGATTTTCAAAATTTATTGAAAAAATTCATTCTAAAATATAGAATTCCTTTTATGTTTTTCCTATCATGTATAAACAATCTATTATTTTCTCCATTATTAGAATCACATCTAAGGAGATTGATTTGTTTGGACTGCAAGAAAGATGTGCTGGCTTCTTGAGGTCATGAAACTGCACATAACCTATTTACTGAGGAGTTTTAGTTCACCATGATATATGGATCAACGGTCACAGTTAACTATAAATCCACCATGGAACTGTGCGTTGTTAAGTCCCCCTTTTTTTATAAAAATACTCAGGGGATACATTGACTGCCAGTCCTCAATTTTCTCCACACCAGTCCAACTCCCTGTGAGTGAACAGATGCATGTAGTGATGGGATGTATTGGGCTTAATCATAGGTCACTTATAACGAGAACCTCAGGGTCTGCTGTTCTGAGTCAACTGCTTGAACCAAATGCCACCCAAACTTAGGATGCATTAACTGTCACTGGGTCTAAACTGATGTAAAAACCAACATGTAAAGGACTACAGGAAGTTGAAGGCTGTGGTCACCAAATACTGACATGAAAGATAAATGATTAGTTTTAAATAGAGATGTCTTAAGAAGTTCCTAGTAACTTCTTTTAAATGATGATTGCTAAAATGTGAAACTTGTCCAAAGAGCAAAACAGGTTAAGCTGCACAACTCACACTAAGATGGGTTAAATCTCGAGTAATGGGCTCTTCCCCCAGGAGTGCAAAACAAGAGCCTTCCTGTCCTGCAGGACACTGTACAATTTATCTCTAGGTTTGTTCTTTACTTGGATCCATTACTTGCTTGTCCCTACTGCCTAGATTTCCATGATCAAAACATGAAAGACAAGAGACTGAAAAAATTTTGCTGACCAGGAACCCACTAAGATGACAGTTGTGTTAAAATATCCACTTTGCAAGTACATTATCACCAAGCATAAATCCACAATTGCCCTTTGGAAAAAAATAAAGATAAAATTCAAATAATACATTCTGCTTCCAAAGCCCCACCTTCCCTCCTAAAAAATTCTTAAAACACCAGTGACTACATCTTCTAGTACTTAAAAAGCCAGGGACAAAGTGTACAATCCTTGCTTGACTTTGTTCTTCTTGATGATTGCTGCAACATGAACACATTTTTTTTTTAATGTACTCGGACTTTAGAAATACATGGTACAGAACACCAAGTCTCACTTTTTGGAATAGTCAGTCATCAGACTTTCCATGTGAATAAAAATTAGTGACACAAAGTGAATCATAGCTTTAAAATGCTATTCAAGTAATAAGCCAAAGAAAAGACAGTGCTGAGTCATTTGGAACTAGAAATAAATTTCAGGACAACTTTTACAGGCTCAGCGAGCTAGCTTCTTTTCCCATCTTCAAGGAAGCTTCAGCTGAATGAAAACTAGCCTGGCATTAGAGACAAGATGTAAGAAGGTATATAAAGACCTTATAACTATAAATTTATTATTTTAGGGCCATACATCAGCAGGTAGGTGGGTCAGGTTTTGCAAGACTGGATTCAAGTGCACTGCTGAAGACACCAGTCAGTCTGTGATTTTCTTTTTCCACTGTATTTTCTCTTCCTTGTTATATATTTCTTTCAGGTTATGGCCCCAGTTTTCAAACAGGTGTCTTTATTACTGAGAAATTAGGCCAAGTAAGTATAAGGATTCTTGAAAAATTGTGTCCTTGATAAGACTTCTCAAACAATAAACTGATATTTCCTTACTTTTGTCTAAATTATACAAACTAAATAAGGTGATACTATACTAATGAGACATTCAAACTTGCAATTTGATTCATTTAGTAAAAATACAAAAAAACAGCCAGGTGTGGTGGCTCACACCTGTAATCCCAGCACTTTGGGAGGCAGAGGTGAGAAAATTGCCTGAGTCTAAGGGTTCAAGTCCAGCCCTGGGAAATTGGTGAGAACTCTTCTCTACAACAAATCAAAAACTGAGCTGGACGTGGGTGGCATATGCCTATGGTTCCAGCTGCTTGGAAGACTGATCCGGAAGGATTACCTGAGGCTAGCAGGTTGAGGTTGTGATAGCCATGAGCATGCCACTGCATTTCAACCTGGGCAACAGAGACTCCTACTCAAAAAAAAAAAAAAAAGTAAATTATAAATATATATATATGCATATATGTATATATACAAAACAAACAATAATGTGCAAATTCAGTTTGTTAATAAAATCCTTCAAAATACAGGGTTTCTCACCCAGTCATCCTTGATGACAAGTAAGTTCAGCTTCAGTAACTGAAGCTGATAAGGAAGACTAAATCATATTAGTACCAAAACAGCTTTATTTTGTTACAAATAAATATATTTTTACTAATTCTACTGAGAATACATTTTTTTAAAGGGTAAAATACCACCCATTGTTTGTAAACTATTTGGATGCTTTTCTAAAATTTTACAGTTAAAAAAAAATCTAAGTAACATGTAATGAGAAAAAGAGTTCAAATTTGAGCAGATATTTCTGGGCTTAAATCTCAGCTATGATCTATCCTAGCTTTTGGGACCTCATTTAGATTCTATTTTTTTCTCAACTGGCTTAAACATAAACCAATGGTTTCAGCTATCTACTTTCATGACCCCAATCTTTTTTCCTCTCTCTCTCTGATCATCTAGACTGATTTCTTTTGTGAAATAATATATTTAGAACTCCTTTTTTTGGTCAAAACCATTTATTTTATCTTCTTTGTGACTCAAAGTCTATATCAATTCTTTTAAAAAATTTTTTTGTACTATAAGCCCATAGATGCCATCCTATATTCATATCTATTAGCCGTCTCCTGTCTTCAGGCTCTGAGATGCTTTTCTTGACATACTCTCTAGCAAGTATTGCCAAATTTCTTTTTCATTGTTCTCTTACACAGAGACATAGCAGAGAAATTTCTCTCTCAGTTGAATCCAACTTCCCACCTTTTCCTCTCCTACACTAGAGATTTTCAAGAGCTATCTTTGTTTGCATACCATACCACCTGAACCTTAAAGTATTCAGCCTCCACAGAGCACTGAAAGGTTCCCAGGTAATCCTGTTATTCCTCCTTAGTCAACTCTTGTAAGTCTCCACAGTGGCAAAATAAAACACACGTCTCTCCTGAAAAGCTTGACCTCCATAGCTTCCCATCAATCACTAGAGATGTAAACAATTTTAAAAATAGCATTTTAAAACCATCCAACCTCCTGCCAAATCTAAAATGTTCATTGCAATGGTTACTTTTCCCTTTTGCATTCTGGGAGTTCCTCTTCCTGTGTTTTGAAACCATGGTCCAGTTGAGAGCATGAACCATTAATTCTGCCTTAAATTATTCATGTATAAATGGTGTTTTCTGATTAGTCAAGAGTTTGAAGCAGATTCCAGAGCATGATACATCATTGAGAAATAATGCTATAACGTCAGGGAGGTTCACTGAGATCTCCAAGGAGATCTCTGAAAGAACGTTAGAGGTGGAACATAAATTAAGCTGACTGGCTTTCACAAAATGATTGACATTTTCATTGGGTCATGTGACCTCACAAGACTCCAATGCCTCTGCATAGAAAAAATGTATATATCCTTAAAGAGAAAGGTTTTAGGTTCAGTAGAAGTTGATGGGTAAGATGTTGGGTTTCAAAAGAAAGATGAAGAATTCCAGTTTTATTCAAAGCATGTCATGTTGCTAATATTGGATAATGAGTTTCATGAAAACAGGAATATGATAATAACTATCATTGATAAAGAAATGACCAAAAGGAGACCCAAACTTTTTCTATACGATGTCCACTTTTATACCTAATCTTGAATTGTACCCAACATCTTTCAAATAAAATATTTTTAAAAAGTGATGATAGTCAAATCCATGCCCAGAAATCACAGCCAGGCTACCAGCAACATTCTTCTTTTCTCTCTCCTATTCATCTTTATCAGTCTCTCTTCTCAAACCTTGAAATTAGAGCCATATGTCGGGAATTAACTTTAATTATCTTACCAAATGATTATACCTGGGCAAGTTAGGAAAATACAAAGAGCTTGACTGGGTCTCTAGACCTTCACATACGGGCTTTATAAAAGCGTTTACTTTATATATTGGATTTCTATCTATGGGCTATCTGACTATTGTCTAAGTGTTTTATCCAAACACTAATTTTGTGGGTCATGGAATTGATGTGTTAGAAGTCAATTAAACTGAAGCTGTGCAATTGGTTTGTTATATCTCTGTTTATTCACAAAGGAAGAGAGATGATTGATCACAGAAATACCTGTCAGATACAATGAAAAGTAAAATACATAAGTTGATTAAGGACATCCAAAAGTAGTCGTAGGAAAGCCAAAGGTGTATATAACAGATATTTTAGAAACTGAGATTCTCCTGCCTACTTCCCAGTGTCTCCTGTGCCATGCTGCCTCTACAGCCCCCACTACGTGTGTGGTAATATGGGACCTCTGGAAACTCAACCGGAGGCAGCTCAGATGTCCCTCACTGGGTGTTGAGACTATCCCACTTAGTTTCAGGAATAGCATTGTAAGATTATGTTTACTATGGATTATGTTCACTGTGGATGTAATTTGGGAGGTCTCTTTTGCATTACCTTTTATTTCTTTAAAACATTAGACTTTTAAGTAAGAGTTCTTTTAAAAAAAATCTAGATGACTTTTTAAAAACTACTTTAAAAAACACTGTTATTTAGTGCACTATGAACTGGGGTTAAATATATGACCTAACCTAAGTCATGCATGTTGTTTATTAAGTCCCATCTTGCTTTAAAATGGAGACAAGCAAGCAAAAGTAGAGAATATAATTAAATATATGCTCAGAGAGCATCAGAAGTGGCAGGCTTTGGGGTCCTAGGAACAGATGAATTGGATGACTTGGTTCCTGATGGCTTCTAATGACAAATTTCAACCAAACATTTCTGCCTTTAGCTTGCTTAAGGTAAGTCATCTCCCTGTAATACATTCTTCTTTACTTAAGCTGAATTCAAGAATCTAATTAGTTGTCTCTTGAAGCCATTACTAAGCAAAGCTATGTGCAATCTTTATCTTGTGAAGTCTACATTTTCTGTTAGATTTGGACACAAAGAAACCTTGTGGAGCCAAAGAGAAAGAGGAAAGTGAATCAATTGCATTGTCCATATTTTAAAAATTTTAAATAAACACAACTCTTATTTAATACTTGTAAGAGAGAATACATCCCCCGGGTCTTCATAGAATCAGCTTTGTGTGATACAGTGAATGTTATCCTCAGGAGCATCCTTATAAGAAACACAACAGTGAGTTTCAAAGCGTTATATTTATTTAATTTCTTAATATAAACCAATCACATAATACCAAAAAGGAAGATAATAAAGGCAATTCAGTGTGGGTGGCCAAGGCATAGAGGCTTGATCTAACTAATAATGATGGTACAGGAAACCAGGTCACCCAATTCTTAGTTTAGTGCTCTTTATTCCTCTCTACGTACTATATGAAAAAAAACCCTTAATATATGTGCATGCGTATGAGAGAGAAAAAGAGAGGTAGAGACAGAGAGATAGAGATTAATATTCACATGATGTTTACTTGTCAGTAATACTTTGTGAACCGGTGAAGGAAATCACACACACACACACACACACACACACACACACACACACACACACACACTGCTGCCAGAATCTGATACAGAGAAAAAAATAACCGTCGTTCTCTGTGATCTAAATGCATTGACAAATGGAGGCGATCTATTATTTAGAAATAAGGAAATTTTCAGAACTCTGAGAACCAAGATGATATATTTTCCTCTGTGTCCTAGATTACTTACTATTTCTTTACATTCATTGAACAACCTAAGCTACGGGTTCCAACCCGAGGAAGGACCTATTTAGAAAAATCTTACTTTAATTTAAATGAGTTCAATAATACATCTCATTAAACTTTGAGAAAGTGGTTTCTCAAACTAAGGTTTAGAGAAGACACACAATTTACTTTAACTTAAATAATTTCAATAATAAATCTCAATAAACTTTGAGAAAGTGGTTTTGTAATCTTCACTTCCTACATTAAAGCAGCTAATAATGTTAACCACTTTTATATATTCACTGTGATGTCTGGAAATAGAGAAAGCATGTTTCCTTCTTCACCAGCTTTTTTTTTTTTTTCCTGTCAACTCTTTCTCCTGTCATTCTGCCTGTAACTTATACAGCTCTGGTTGTGGAGGGGAAAATAATATTTGTTGTGTTGAATCCACTATTTGTTGTAAGAGGTTAAATCCCAAAGAGAAAAATCATCTAGATTTAATCTTTAATTTTCTTGGAAAACAAATAGGGACCCAGAAAGGTAAAACCACTTACCTACAAGCATATAGCTAATAAGTGACGAAAAAAGGAATAGAGCTCATGCTGTCCACTTTTAGACTAGTGTTGTCCCAAGAACAGGTGTCCTCACTGGTAGGTCCTGGTCCTCTAACAATTGTAAGAAGGATATTGATTTTCTGGGGGGAGGAGATAGAGTTTTATAAAACTACTTCAATCTTTTTTATAGTAATATTTCTTTACAGTTTAATAATTTCTCAGGAACATGAAATATTAACTTAAGTGCCTTGAAAAATCATTTTTATTCTCATTATCAAATTCATAAACATACAATTGAAAAAAGGCATATGTCTTTATTTTTCTATGCTTGTGATTATTAATTAACCCATTATTACCCTCAATTGATGCATATATAGAATCCATCCAGCCTCCATTTTTTTGACTAGGTAAATTCATATTTATAGCTCATATTTATTAGATTTTTGAGTTTTTTTATGATTTGTCTAATGTTTTTGTTTGTAAACTGATGTGTGTGTTAATCTAATCTAACTAGAGATAAATACCAGTTCACTGAGATGAAAATCTTCAGAGGACTGGTGATCAATTCATATTTGGTCTATGAAACATTATATATTTATTGCCTTATTTATAAAAAGAAAAGCAAAGCAAAGAAAAACACAGGCCATATTGAGTTTTTGACATCCCCCCCCTTAATTGTCCTGGTAAACTGTTGTGAAATCTATTGGAATATACCTTCCAGGCTACATGTGCCTCTGTTATATCATTTGTAAATTACCTAATAAACTTTTTTGACAGATATATATAACCTTAGTTATGACTTTTGGAGGTGGGGACGTTATTTCAAAGGGATCCTTAGGTCACGTTTGGAGACTGTTGTAGCAATGTCAATACAAAACAACCAGCAACAAATAAATAAACTCACTGAAACAGATTTGCTTTCAGGATCTCTTTTGGAAATGAAAATGCATCGGTAATAAGGACAGGTCAGAAGAGGAGAAGTGACAAATACCAAGTAAAAGAAATTGCTGAAGGGAGTGGGAATGTACTATGCAGGGAGTGAGGTCATTCGACTTAGCGAGATGAAGATATTGAATGAGGAACAAGGGGCTGGAGGATTTATAAATGATTAAAAGATGTGTGCACTTGCCAGAGTCTGATCTCAACCAACAAAGCATACTTCTCTCAACAATCAGGTGGCTTCTACTCAGTGTAATGAGCATAGCACAGTAGCTGACACCACAGTAGGTAACCAAAATGACTGAAACCATGTTTACTAAAAATATCAGAAAGTTGTACCCAAAAGTAGAACCAGGAGAACCTTTATCTAATCTAAACGTTATTATTCAGAAGCAAATACTTCTAGAACAGATATTTACAGGTGATTCAGTGATTACTTGTAGTTCACTACCTGTTAGTATTTAGGTACCAATAGCTAGGAGAACCCAGAATACTGCGCACCTAATATTCTTCATGCCTAATGAGGGAAAGACAGAGCACTTGATCATTATTGGTTGTCATAGTTTTCAACCTGAATCATCCAAGTTGCATTGTGTGTGCTTTAGTATAATGTACAATCAATTATAACAGAGAGAGAGAGCTTTAAGTTTTTTCTTCATAACGTTTAGAGCTGTATGTAAGATGCACCACACAGAACATAAAAGTTGCAAAGCATGGTTTTTCAAAAGTATTTATGACAATGAAAATAATGTATCAATGAATAGATGCAACAATCACACTGTTGGCAAATTCAGCCCATCACAATAAGCAGCATGTCACACAGTGGTTAGACTTAAAAACCAAATTAAGAAAAAAAATGAAAGTAGAAAAAAGAGCAGAGTATGATTTATAAAGTAATACCTCCATTTAAAGATAGTTCTTTTTGGTGGCTAATAAATTGTCATATTCTTCCAAAAAAAATCCACTAGCCATAGAAAATGCTGTGGAGACAGGACTTTTGAATAAGTGTATATAGCAAAGAAAAACAAACACATTTTGAAGAACTTGGCCTGCCACAAATGTGACTTCTGTCCAGGGTTCTTACAGAAGAATCCCTGACATAGTGTTATCGCCAAAGTCTTAAAATTCATAGAACAGACTTCTGAGTCTTCTACTCAGCATGTAATGAGCTCGGAAGTCATTACTTTTATCCATACAACGAGAAGAAAACTGTGCAAACTGAAAATTATCAGCTCTTCTTATATGAGTAAGAGAAGTGAGGTCACAGAGCCAGCTACTGCTCCCCAAGTAAAGGGAGACTCAGGGGAAGCAGAGAATCACAGCTTACTGGAGCAGGAGTCCAGGAAAAGATCTCTCTGCAGGAGCCAGTACCAGGTATGAAAACCTGAACCGTAGTTCACAAGTTGCTTGAGGTTCATACAAAACTCCAGGGACATCCAGTCATGGAGACCCCCACACTTGTATGAGTTTCACTTCCAGGAGCTAGACTAAGTCCTTGCAGTAAAAATCAGAGACAAATCTCCTGATGCTTCTTGCAGAGGGAGAGAAAAAGTAACTTCTTTGAAATGCGCCAGAACAGTCTGCTTTTCTTAATAAGGCCTGCCATCAAAAGAAACGCTTTCACCACAGTCTAGTGCACTGGGGTTTTATCAGAAAGTAACTGACCTGGGAGAAGAAAAATACCTATATCCAGCCTCCTGTAGCCTTCTTATTTTACCTAGAGGACTTAAATAACACTATAGAACAATTGAACCTAGCTGGCATATAAGAGCACTCCAGCCAACAACGCACATTTTTCTCAAGTGCACGCGAAACATTTTCAGGACAGACCATATCTTAAGCCACAAAACAAATCTTAATATATTTAAAATGATTGAAACCATACTGTGTATTTTCTGATCACAATGGAAGCGGAATGAAGCTACACAACTATAAGAGAAGAAAAACTGGAAAGTCCACACATATGTGGAAATTGAACAGCACATTCAAGTTAACAAACAGCCAAGAACTTTACCCATTAAATATTTCCATTCTTAACTGAGGAAGTATAGGATACTTGATCTTCATTGCTCATCATGTTTTAACCCAAATCATCCAAGCTACGTTGTATGTCTTTTAATATAATATACACCTATGGATTAAATTCTAGCAAAAGAAAGGAAATAATAAAGATTAGAATGAAAATTTTTGAAAATCAGAGACAGTAGAAAACGTGATAGAAAAAATCAACAAAACCAAAAGTTAGTTTTGTGAAAGGATCAACACACTTGCCAAATCAGTAGATACATTGACTAAGTGAGAAATAGGGAAGGTGAAAATCACAAACATGATGAAAGTGAGGTGAGAACTACTGATTTTACAGAAATAATTAGGATTCTGAAAAAATATGCTAAACATTTGTATATCACCAAATGGGTTCACATAGACAAAACGAACTAATTCCAAAAAACACATAATATACCAAACATGAATAATGAAGAAATAAAAAATCTAAATAGACTTATAACTAGTAAAGAAATGAACTCAGTAATCAAACACCTGCCAGTGAAGCCCACAGTCAGAAATCTGCACTGGTGAATTCTACCAAACATTTAAAAAAAATTAACACCTATCCTTTTTAACTCTTCCAAAACATTGAACATGAGAGAAGACTTGTTTTTCATTAGTTCTAGGAGGCCAGCATTACCCTGAAACTAAAACCAGAGCAAAATACTACAAGAAAACTACAAAACAATATGTCTTATAAATATTGATGCAAAAACTCTTTAAAAATGGCAGCGTTTTTAGATTATGCATCATGACAATGTGAGATTTCTGTGCAGATTGCAAGAATGATTGACAAACAAAATCAAACAGTATAATACTGTTTGATTAATAGAATGTAAGGGAAAATGACATTATCATCTTAACTGAAATAAAGTATTTGTCAGAATTCAGTACTTTTTCTTAATACACTTAATAAATAATAGACAGAAGATAACTTTCTCATGTGACAAAGGCCATATATGAAAAACTATAGCTAACATTATACTCTATGGTAAAAGACTGAAAGTTTTTTCTATTAAATTAGGAACAACACAAGTATTCTCATTGCCCTTATTCAGTATTACATTGATTTTTCAAGTCTGAGGAATTAGGCAAGAAAAAGAAATGAAAGACATCCAAATTTAAAAGGAAGATGTAAAATTATTTTAGTTCATAGATGACATAATATACGTAGGAGACGTTAAAACCTCAACTAAAAAAAGTTAAACCTAATAAACAAATTAGGTAAAGCTGTAAGATACAAAATAAGGAGGGGAGGGTGGAGGAAGATGATGGCAGAGCCAGTCAGACTATGCAAGTCCCAGGGTGAGTGAGTGAGTGTATGGACAATTTTGCATAGGTGTCTGTGAGTAAATGGGCCTGTGCGTGGCTGACGGAAAGAGGACTCGGGAGCAAGTGGCCAGGGCTCTCCTGGTGAGACGACTGGTGTCACAGCTGCTCTGCTTGGACTCTAGTGTTTACTATGGCGCAGAAGCCGAGTGCCCATGTTTTTTAATCAGCAAAGCCCTTCCTGGGAAGAACCTGCAGAGAGTGACTATCAGCTCCAGATTCTGCCTCACCACCGCGGCACCTAACTGGAAACTGGCAGCAAGGGTTATGAAGGGAGCACAGCAAGGGAGCCAGAGGCAGATCTCCACTGGAGAAGACAAAACAGACACCCCTGCCACCATCTTGAAAACTGGGCAGGAAAGTGCCTTGGTTTGGTCACCACAGAGAAACAGACCCCATCTTTGTTGCCAGTGGGTTACCTACTCAGGGGCTGATCATGACCCAGAGGGAATATCCCGAAAGCACAAACTTTGGAGGGATAGAACAAGTGCTGAGTTTCAGGTGCCTCACCCTCTACCCTGATCTAGCTGTGGGACAAAGGGTGTAACCAGAAAAGGATGAGGGAAACCCCTGATGGCATCAGCAGTGAGTCTGGAGCTGATCCAGCCTCCTCCTCCCCAGCAATCCTTAGAATGTGAGACTCACATGGCTGGGGCACAACCGAGAAGTACAAACCCCGGCAGAGCCTGGACATCAGTCAGGATAGGAGGATTATACTCCAGAATAAGCCTGGCTAGGCAACCCCTGCCAGTAGCTGGGGAGGAGACAACTCCACACCTCCCCACTGGAGGGGATCTCCCTGACCATATGAGGGTGGGAGAGGAGAATTGAAGCTCCGCCCACCTCTACCACCTCCCTCCTCCTTCCCTAAGACTCTCAAATTGGAAAGACTGTGAATGTGGCTGCAGTTCCACAGAAGACAGCAGAGGGCCTTACCTGTGAGCAGCTGAGAGGAACAATTACAGAACCTGCTACAAGAAGGCAGGATATTTTTTTTTCTTTGTATGTGAATGTGTATGTGAGGGTTCCATTTGCATTCCCCCACATTTTTTCTTTTATCTTTCTTCTTTTTAATTTCTTCTCTTTTTCCCCTTTCTTTCGTCTTTCCTTGTTTTGTTTTCTGTTTATATGTATATGTAAATGATTGTGTGTTCACCTTTCATTTTCTTTTGTTTGTTTTCTTGTTCTTCTCCTTTTTATTTTAATGTGTGTGTGAATATATGTATAAAGGTGTGATTTGCATTACTCCATTTTTTTCTGCCTCTTTTCTTTTTTACTTCTCCTTCTTTTGTGTTGGGCATATGTGTGTGTGTGTTTCGTTTTCCTGGGGGGTTGTTTGTGTGTGTGTTTTTGTTTTGTTTTCCAGTTTGTTTTGGTTTTTGTTTGTGTGTATCTGTGAGTGTCTATGAGTGCGTGTGTGTGTGTGTGTGTGTGTGTGTTTGTCATTAATTGTTTTTGGCTTTGATTTCTGTTTTTGTTTTTCTGTATTTTTTTATTTTTTATCTTTTTTATTTTTGTCTTTTATTTTACTCTACTTTTTTTTCTGTTCTTCTCATTGCTCTTACTGTACCTTGGACTCAGGTGGTGCACACATGTACCCATTGTATCATCACATAGAGTGGTCACGGGAAGTGGGTCTCAGGGAATCCATACCCCAGTCAATGGACATTTGATTTGCAATTAGCTTCTGAATCCTAGCTCCCCATCCTCCACCTTATTTGACTCTAAAAACTACAAGAAACAGCAAAACTTCCCACCCCCAGCCATGTTTCCAAATAGAACAAATTCAGAGCCCTGATCAGGAAAGAATAGAGGATTGAGCAAACATCAGAAGTGAAATCCCCTCCCACTGGCACTGAATAATGGAATTAAAGAGATCTGTCACAAATGAGGAAAAATTATCAGAAGAACACAGTAAGTTCCTCGTGTATCAAAGAGAAAACACCTGAAAGATTAGACCTCAGAACTCAAACAATAGAAGTCACCAATGAACAGCCCCAGATACAACAGTGACTAGGAAATGGATGAAAAGAGTGAATAAGACTCAATAAAGAAAATATGCGACACTAAAAGAACTTGTAACAGATTTTGGCCATAGACAATATCATCCAGGAAATAAATAAGAAGCTAATCATGGAAAGCAGAATTAACCAAACAGAAGAAAGAATCTTAGAATTTGAAGACCAAAACAGAATCAACATGATCTGTAAGAAACATAGAAAGAAAACTCAGAAAGAAAGAACAAAGCCTCCAAGAGATGTCCAATTATATCAAGAGACTGAACCTATGCCTGATTGGTATTCCAGAAGAAGAAAGGGAAACAGAGAAAACCTTGGAGCAAAAATTCCAGGGGATTATCCAAGAAAACTTACCCTATCTCACCAGAGATGTAACCATCCAAACATAAGAGATATAGAGAATTCCTGTAAAACGTCAAATGAGAAGACCAATCCCTAGACACATAGTAATTCACCTACACAAAATAGATACAAAATAAAAAATCCTAAAGTCAGCAAGAGAGAAAATTCTCATCATTAGATGTAAAAATATGAACCACATAATTATATCATTAGATACAGAAAAAGCTTTTGATAAAATCCAGCATCCCATCTTGCTAAAAACCCTTGAACATGTAGGCATAGAAGGAGCATACCACAAAACAGTAAGAGACATCTATAATAAAGCCACAGTCAGCATATTGCACAATGGAAAGAAACTGAAAGCATCTCCCCTAAAAAACAGAACAAGACAAGGCTACCCATACTCAACCCTTCTGTTCAACATTGTGTTGGAAGTCTAAAGTAGAACAGTAAGACAA
>CAUYQG010082520.1:0-17583 GCA_963574415.1 Tarsius wallacei
ACATGAAATCTTCCATTAAACGGCTTCTGCTCAAACCCATTTGAACAGTGGTCCATTCTTTCTCTCTCTTTCTCTACATATATCTATCTTTTCCGCGGAATCGGCCCCTGCACTAGACAGGAGTCTAATCCTTTTATTCCCCAGGAATAATTGCCGACGCCACCACACCTTTCCAGGGACACCCTGAATCTCCACGTGGGGGCTGGCCCCCCACATTCTGCCAGTATAAACAGGATTCCTACAAGGAGGACACCTGGTCATAAGTCAGACAGACACTTAGGCATCAACCATCCCCTAGGATAATGTAGTATCCCATGAAGGTACACTGCAAACATCCATAACCAAATCCCTGCTATTTCTGGTCAGGATAGGACTAGAAACTTATAGCTACTTTCAAGATAGATTCCTCAAAACCAAATTAGAAAGAAACCACCATAAAAATCATAACTATTATCAATACTGTTTATGAGAGATGCACTTTTACTTGGTACAAATATAAGTTCAGTCAATAATGAGCAAGTACAAAAGATTGTAAAAAGATGGAAAGAGGGAGGTGGTAGTGTTAGATTTGTAATGTCTCTGTGCCCTCACTTAAAAACAGCAGAGCAACTAGATAACAAAACTAAAAACCCATGGACAGCATCTGCAACAAAACCATATCACAAATCCAAATACCACAAGACACGAAAGACAGCAGACCAAGGACAAACCAATAAAAGCCTCAACACTTACCTAGGAAGTCATTATCTTTTTTGTGGAAAGAGGGGAAGAGCATGGAGAGTTACTGGTAGCCCTAAAAATAGGAGAAGCACAACAAGAGAAACAACAGGTATTCTTGGAAATTTTGGCTGGGATTTCAAGAAGAGCAGGTGAAATGGGAGGGTTTATGCCCTGTACAATAACATGAGAGTAAAGGGATTTGAGAGGTAAAAGGGGTTGACAGTAAGATTTGAAAAGAACTTCAGTAGAAGTTCTGTTTTGTTTTCAGCAGAATCTTGAAAATAATCAGGAAAATTTCCTGTCTGAATAGTACCCAACTCTGAGGAGAAATGTCTGCAAATGAATCACAATTGAGTAGCACATGGACAATAAAGAAATAAGAGGCCGGGCTCGGTGGCTCAGCCCGTAATCCCACACTTCGGGAGGCCGAGGTGAGTGGATTGCCTGAGCCTGCAGGTTCGAGACCCGCCTGGGCAATTTGGCGAGACCTCATCTCTACAATAAATCAAAAAATTAGCCGGGCGTGGTAGCGCGCGCCTGTAGTTCCAGCTACTTGGAATGCTGAGGCGGAAGGATCTCCGGAGCCCAGCAGGTCAAGGCTGCGGTGGCCGGGAGCGGCTACTGCACTCTAGTCTGGGTGACAGAGTGAGACTCCAACTCAAAAAAAAAACCCCAAAAACAAAACAAACAACAACAACAAAAAATGACATTCTCCATGGAGCTATGGAGGGACACATATATAGGGCAGTGGGAGCTTAAAGAAAAAAATAAAACTAAATACATCCTGGGAATGCTTGTTATTGGGCTGCTGAAACCCAAGCCCTAGGGCAGCATTTCCCAAAAGGATGGAGGCACAGCTCTCGGGGTGATCCCACATATGGGAAAAAGGGAAGAAAGGGCTTGCAGCAGGAGATCAAACTTCAGAGAACCAGGCACTGAGACAGATCCTGGTGTGTCATAGAAACCAAACCCCTGCCCTTTCTGAAAAAATAACATCAGCTTCTCAACTCTAACGCTTCCCAGTAAAACCAGTCACCGAGAGAGATCACACAGCCTGGCTGCAAGAATTCTCAGCTCTGCCTGGGGTCTAGATTTCCCAGACCTAGCTAAGCCCAAGTTCAACTTGGGAGACTCACAGTTGGGGAAGTAATGAAAGAGACGTCAGGGGGCGGTGGATTCTTCACCTTGGACACACTCCTGTTCTCTTCCCACCCAACTTGCAGTTGGCCTTACAACTCTACCACCCTCCACTTACAAGGCCAGCTGGCTTTCCCAGGCAGGAAGAAGGCTGGGAAGTCCTACATTCATCTCCCTGGGGAGTCTGAGCTGTAACTTGCCTGGGCCGAGCCTTTTGGTTCCCAGCCAGTCTCATTTCCCTAAGGTTTTCTGGGCAAGCCCAGTAGCAAGACTGCTTCCCCTGACATCCAGACCCCACAGAGCTTAGGGTAGGGAGGAGGCCAGGTCTGCTCAGACCACCTGGTGGAAGGATGGGGGTGGAAGAGAAGACGGGAATGAGACAACTTCAAAAACTGGCCACATGGAGCTTCAGACAAACACCGATGGCCAAGGGAGGACTGGTCGAGAGGCTCCAGTAGGGTTCTGAGAACTGGGAACCCAGCGGGGCGGCTCGCTCCTGGGGCCTCCTAAAAGGGTAGGCGGGCGGCAGAGTCGCCCAGCCCCGTCGGCCCACCCACTCACCCCAGCCCCCGGCCCAGCCCCGGCCCTCACCCGGTTGCGGGTCACGGTATGGTTGAAGGTGTAGATGTTGACCAGCTCGCTGTTGACCTCGTCCACGTAGGTGCGCTCAAACTCGGCATCTTTCTGCGAGACGTTCTTGGGCCCCAGAACCCCCAGATGGCTCTCGACCGAGGCCACCAGGAGCACCAAGAAGGGCAAGCCCAGAGCGAACATGGCCCCGACAGGGCGGCAGCGGCGGCGGTGGCGGCGGCGACAGGCGACAGGACACCTCCGGGACGGGTTGCGGCTGCGGCCGCAGCTTCCAGCATCTCACCAGGACCAGAACTTTAACCCCGGCCTGAGATTAGGAAACGTCCCCTCCCAGGAGCCGCCGAGACGCTCCCAGGGGCCCTGGAGGGGAGGGGGCGGCCGGGAAGGGGCGGGGAGGGAGGGGGTGCGGGCTCCGGGAAGGGGTCCCAGCTCGCGGCGGGCTAAGCACGGCCCCGAGACCCCGCGGGCCCCGGCCAGGGCCGTGAGAACGAGGAGCGGCTGGTTGCCGGGAGCCCGGAGACGCCGGGCCAGGGGAGGGAGGGAGGAGCAGGCGGCGGCGGGGGCGGCCGCGAGGGGAGGAGAGTCGGAGGGTGAGGGGCGTGATGGGTGCTGGCGGCCCGACGCCGCGCCGGGCGGCGAGCTTTCCGGGGCGCGGGCCCTTTAAGGGCGGACCGACGCGGCGGCTCCGCGCACGGAACTCGGGAGAGTGAGCGGCGCCGCCGGGCGGTAAACAGCAGGGCGGCCGACTCGCCGGTGACGTCAGGGGAAACCGACACAGATTTAAAGGACCAGGGCCCGCATTTTCCCTTAAAGGGGCCGCAGCTGTCCTGCTGGAGGGCAAAGCCAGGTGCGCCTTCCCCAGCTGGTACCCCGCTACCACCTCGTCCTTCGTTATCCCATCTTTAGAAGCTCACGTTGGAATAGGCGGATGCTTCTGTTAAGAATCTTCACGTGTTGGGTTGTTGTTGACAAATTCTTCTCTGCCCAAATATATGGTGTCGTCCTCCCCCTCCCACCACTAACATCCAACCCGTCAATTTTTTTTTCCTCTTGGGATCTTAAAAAGTGAAGAACTCATAGAATAGGGGAAGAGTACGGTGGCCCTGCCGGCAGGTGGGGAAAATGAGACAGAACTATAGAGAAACCATCATGCCCCTAACTGCCCACTGGAGGGGCCCACACAGCTGCAGGGACGTCTTCCAAGCTTGCTGGGCTTTTCCTTCTCTCCTCTGCAGGGACAGTTAGAAAACTCACTTGATCTTCAGTGTAAATTGGTGAAAACTTTTCTACAAAATATTTTGACACTGTGTTTCAAGACGCTTAAGGAGTTTTATACCCTTTGGTCCATTAATTCCATTCCTATGACTCTAGCCCAAGGAATGAGAAACACAGATTAAAATGTGTAGGCAGATATGCTTATCGTTTATTTACATATTTATAATGTAAAACATAAAGGAAACAACTTGAATGTCCAGAATGAGGGAGTGGTGAAATGTACTATCATGAAACCATAAAAAATGATGCTTAAAACTTTAAAGGACATGTAAGCAGAGAATTCAGGATATGACACTAAATAGTGTATATACCAAGTGCATAAAGATATGTATAGGAAAATGTTGGGGGGGAGTATTAAAAACTTAGCAATGGTTATCTTTGGATTACAGGCGATTTAAAGCATAACAGGTATGAGCCACTGCTCCTAGCCAACAAGGGGTGTCTTTATCATGAGCTTCCATGCAGCCAGACGCCTAGTTTGGGGAATCAATGTAGGATTTCCATTGACCATTTGGATTTGACCTTCTCTCTCATGGTGTCCCCACTTATCTTGCCAGTAAATCACTTGAATCACTAACAGACACTCTTACACTGAGCTCAAGCTCTTTCACTTATAGCCTGATGTAATTTAAATATTCTACCATTTGTCAGGAACTTTCCTGAGTGCTGTGAGAACCAGAATCTCTTCTACAGGCTGGTTGGTGCTGTGGTTACACTGAATCAACTCAGGTTGGGGGCTGGCAGGGAGAAGCATTCCAAGCTGCCCTTTTAAATTTTTTTTAAAGTGGGCGGGGTCTCCATATATTGCCCAGGCTGGCCTCAAACTCATGAACTCAAGTGATCCTCAGCCTCCACAGTAGCTGGGATTATAGGTGGTGTGCCACCATTCTGGCTCCAAATTGGACTCTTAAACTATGGGGCAAAATGTGACCCTAGGCCTGTTTAAAATGCATGGGGCCCTATTTCACACTTATTGAATTACGGTCTCTAGAGGGGAAGCCCAGAAATCTGCACTCCAGGAGCTTGCTATGCACAATAAAACTTGAGAACCACTGCTTTGGGGCCAAACAACTGTGGACTATCAATATTCCTGGTTGCTTCCTTCCTCCCAGTAATATCTTGGGAGAAATCCATTCAAGCAAACCCCAAAGGGATCTTTTGCAAGGTCTCAAAGACTTAACTTTTGCATCCTCAACACCCTGGATGTTAAGACAGAGTGGGAGGGCAGCAACCCCCTATCTCCTTGCTGTTCCCAGGTATGCAGAACTTTCCTCAGCCCCTCTGCCTCACCCCACAGGGAGGGAACAGCACAACCGAGTTATGAATAGGTCCTTTCTGAGGTCTGGCAGCCCAGAGAGAATGCCTTTTTGTTGGCTGCAGCAGTCAGCATGAAAGGGCAATGCTAGGTCTCAAAGCGAGACTTGTGAGTGCAAAGGGGAGATGTCAGGGCCTCAGGGAAGTGTCCTTGGCCTTCTGTCCAGGTCCAGCATTCTCTGCCATAATACACAAAAAAGCTCAACCTCAACCCTGGCCCTCAAGGGGTCGGGGGGGAGGTCACAAGGCTCAGATGACTTCTTTTTCCCTGTGGGCCATCCTGAGCCTGAGTGCTGAATGAACCAAAGAAATGAGACTATTCACCAAGCAGATGAAAAAGTTGCTGGACCCATGGGTTCAGCTCCATTTTAAGTCTCAGGGGATTTGTAAAGGTTGGGGCGAGAGGACAGGGAGGAAGCTTCAGCTGGCTCACAAGTATTGTTAAGTTGACCTGAAGACTGCACTAGGAGTAGGATTCTGTAGGAATCTCAGTAAATGGATTAGCTGAATCTCATCAAGTAACAGAGGAACCTGGGAGGTAGGGAATGGCTGTACCTTTGGATGGGTGGCAAAATCAAGAGACTTCTGGCTGGGCTTTGGTGGCTCAAGCCTGTAATCCCAGCACTTTGGGAGGTAGAAGCAAGAGCCTTGCCTGAGCCCACAGGTTAGAGACCAGCTTATGCAACATGGCAAGACCTCATCTCTACAACAAATCAAAAAATTAGCTGGGTGTGGTGGCACATGCCTATAGTTCCAGCTACATGGAAGACTGAAGTGGAAGGATCACCTGAGCCCAGCAGGTCAAGACTGGGTTGGCTGTGAGCATGCCGCTGCACTCCAGCCTGGGCGAGTGAGACTCCAACTCGAAAAACAAAGACTTCAGAATCAAGTTGTGGTATAACTTTAACCTAGGAATAAAAAAGTTGCAAAGTTCCCTGTTTCCACTGTGACCATAAAAAGGGCTCAGTGTGCCTATTAGGTACTTGAAAAGAATTGTCCCACACAGCAGCAGCCCCAGCAGCAAGAGCTCAGCACTTCTTTTCATCATACAGGTTCTGTTCTTTCCCAGATCTGCCTCGGTGTCTGGCTATCTCTTCTTCAAGGACTGTGAAAACTGGATGCGCATCAGATTAGGAATCAGTTAACCATACAGGATTTGATCTGCCATTCTGGGGATAAGGTCTTAAGCCTATCACATGGCTTCATGGTATTATGGAAAAAGCAAGGACTTTGATGTCAGAAAGTTCTAGAGTTAAGTCCCTGCATTGTGTAGCTCATGTAAATTAAACTTCAGGAGCCTTGTTTCGTCTCCACTGTCCTCCCAAGTACGCACAGTGGCCTGCTGCATTCATCATCCTAAACCACTGTCTAAAGAACAGCAAGGGAGACAGCGCAGCTTTGACCAAGTGAGCAGTACTTTCTGCCAGAGAGAGATCAGTCACTTTCCATTTCCTAAAACTGGGCTTTCACGTTCACACAAGGAGACATCCGCAATACATTCAGGCCCTGTGTCTGGTTCCCTCTGGTCATGTGATGAAACCAACATTGGAGCTTTCCAGGAAACAAGGCTGGTCTTCAGGTTGCAGACAACAAGCAGATAAATAATTGATCAACTCCAATCTGTGCTTCCAAAGATCACTGATAAAAATGAGCCAGCCATTCTCCAGTTTCAAGAAAGCTTGGGTCTCCGGCTAAGAAATCTGCAGATGCAACCCAAGAAACTTTACCCATGTCTCGCTGTATCTAAAGATTGTGTGTGGCTGCCTAGTCTTTATTTCAAGTCATTCACAATAACAGAAAGGGTCTCCTCTCTTTACCCACTAGCTCAGACACAGGCCATATCCCACACTTTATTATTTCATTGGTCCTCAGAGCCTTCACAAAGGTGATTTTCTCCATTTATAACATCTTTTTTCTTCTGAACTAGTCTAGTGTTTTCTTCTACCTTCACTTCCCTTTTTAAAAAAAATTTTTTATTTTATTGTAGAGATGAGGTCTTGCCATGTTGCCCAGGCTGGTCTCGGACCCCTGGGCTCAGGCAATCCTCTCACCTCAGCCTCCCAAAGTGCTGCGATTACAGGCATGAGCCACCGCACCCAAGTTATAAAGATAATTTTTGTAGCCCCGGCCCACTGGGCTCAGATGATCCTTCTGCCTCAGTCTTCTAAGTAGCTGGAACCAGAGGTGCCTGCCACCATGCCCGAGTAATTTATTTATTGTAGAGGTGAGGTCTTGCCAAGTTGCCCAGGCTGGTCTCCAACCCCTGGGCTCAAGCAATCCTTTCCCCTCTGCCTCCCAAAGTGCTGGGATTATAGGCTTGAATCACCATACCAGCTCTGTTGTTTCTCATAAGAAACAGCATGGTGCCATTAAAAAAGCTACGAATTGTTGGGTGCGGTGGCTCACGCCTATAATCTCAGCACTTTGGGAGGCAGAGGTAAGAGGATTGCCTGAGCCCACGGGTTCCAGACCAGCCTCGGCAACTTGGCAAGACCTCGTCTCTACAATCGATCAAAAAATTAGCTGGGCATGGGGTGCACGTCTGTAGCTTCAGCTTCTTGGAAGACTGAGGCAGGATCGCCTGAGCCCACCCAGCAGGTTGAGGCTGCAGTGGTTGTGAGTGTGCCACTGCACTCCAGCCTGGGCAACAGAGTGAGACTCCAAAAAAAAAAAAGATAGGAATTGAAGTCAAAAGACTTGTGCTCCAGTTTCAATTCTGACCGTTACTGACTAGATGACCATGAACTGATCACTCAAGTTCTCACTCATCGCTCACTCTCATTTACTCAGTGCCTAGTTTGTACTTGTCACTAAGCTAGATGTTGGGAACACAAACCTACTTAAAACATTCTCAGCCGGGTAAAAGTTAGCTGGGTGCAGTGATTCATGCCTGTAATTTCAGCACTTTGGGAGGGTGAGGTGGGAGGATTGCTTGAGCCTAGGAGTTCAAGACCAGCCTGGGGAACACAGTGAGACCTCATCTCTACAAAAATTAAAAAAAAAAAAAAAAAAAGCTGGATGTGGTGGCACGTGACTGGATGTCCTGGCCACGTCGGGAGACTGAGGCAGGAGGATTTTCTGAGTCCAGAAGGTTGAGGATGCAGTGAGCTGTGACTGTACCACTGTACTCCAGCCTGGGCAACAAAGTGAGACCTCAACTAAAACAACACACACAAATACAAATTCTGTTCTTAAGGAATTAAAAATCTAATAGTATAGACAAACAGGTACACATCTAATAAACAATGATAAATGCAATGATACAAGATTTACACCAGATATTATGGGAACTCAGAGGTGAGACCTAACAGATCAGAGCTGGAAATTAGGAGAACTCAGAACACTCCAGGAAGTGTCCCTGAGTTCCTAAAAGATGAGTAGGAGCCAGCACAACAAAGAGGCAGTAGCATATTCCAGACAAGAGGTCCCAACTAGGGACAAAGGCAAAGACTCAAGGTCAATGCTACTGGCATAGAAGTTCAAAGGGTGGGAGGATATGACTTAGAGGGGCCAGGTTATGGGGTTTTGGGTTCCATTTAATAGCTTGGACTTGATCTTGTTAGTCAGTGGTTGCCAACAAGCATGCTACAGTACACCATTGTATTATAAATTCATTACAAGTGTGCTGCCAAAGCTTGATCAGTGTGTAAAATGTGTGTGCAGGGATATACATATATGAATTAAACCAGATATAAATGAATTAAACTTGAATCAGCTAGCAAACAAGCAAATGGGAAGAGGCATAGAATAAAATCAGTCAAGAGTCAAAGACTGTGTTTAGTAAAACATGTTAAGCTCTTTGTTTTGTTGCCATGTAAACACGTGAGGCGGTACGGTGGCTCATGCCTGTAATCCCAGCATGTTGGGAGGCAGAGATGAGAGGATTGCCTGGTCCCAGGGGTTTGAGACTAGCCTAGGCAACTTAGCGAGACCTCTCCTCTACAATAAAATCAAAACAATTAGCTGGGCATGGTGGCACGTGCCTATAGTTCCAGCTACTTGGAAGGCTGAGGTGGAAGCATCACCTGAGCCCCAGCAGGTCAAGGCTGCAGTGGCTGCGACAGTGAGACTCCAACCCAAAAATAAGCTGGGTGCGGTGGCTCAAGCCTGTAATCCCAGCACTTTGGGAGGCTGAGGCGAGAGGATTCCCTGAGCTCAGGGGTTTGAGACCAGCCAGGACAACTTGGTGAGATCTCATCTCTACAATAAAACAAAAAATAAGCTGGGCGTGGTAGCGCGTGCCTGTAGTTCCAGTTAATTGGAAGGCTGAGGCAGAAGGATTGCCTGAGCCCAGCAGGTCAAGACTGTGGTGGCTGTGAGCATGCCACTGCACTCCAGTCTAGGCGACAGTGAGACTCCAACTCAAAAAAAGAAATGTGTGGCTGGGTTAGGATTTCGTTCCAGCCATGGCTGGTGAAATAGAGATGGATTCTCCTGTTGGTTTGTCTCCACCCCCCCCGCCCCCCCCACCCCCGCCCCAAGTACACAGGCTGGTGAGGGAGATTTCTCTTTCTTTCACATCACTCTCTTCTTGTCTTGGCCAGTGAAGAGGTTCGCATGGGGTAATTCGGATGGTCAAGCAAAGCCTCGGGCCCAGGTTGCTTTCCCTGCTGCTGTGTGACCTGCAAGCAGCTGACAGAGGGAAGGCCTCTAGAGGTGTGGGTGGAGAGGAACTTGGTGTGGTGAGATATGGGGGGAAGGGCAACTAGAAAAACAAATACCTCCATTCAGTATCTTCAAATTTATTTCCTCCTATAGGGGAAAACCATTTTAATTCAGTAATATCACTGTGGTGAGGAGTGAATGATAAATTGAATAATTCAAAAAACATACAAACTTTTAGCTGCCAAGAAACGTTATACTGGCTTATCAATTCACTGTGATGACTGCTGGCCTGGTGGTTGGTGGTGTTAGTCATCAGGATAGGTCCTGATGGGCCAACTGAGTGACTGACCCTTGTTCTAGTCTCATAGCTCTAAAGAAAAGCGTGCTTGGAGCTTTTCGTATGGAGGTGAGGGTGATAACCTAGTCCATGCTCAAGGCTCAAGTCCTGATCTCTGTAGTCACGCTGTATTATGCTAGACTGATGGCATTTACCCAGTTCAAACAAGGCAATCCACAGCACACATCCAGACTATTCCACCTGCAAAACTGTCCCAGCCTTATGTAAGAGTGGACACCAAGAGAGGCAGTTGTGCTTTCTGAAAGTCTGACACCCTTCTTTGACATTTTCATCGGCAGTCGTGGCCTCCCACATGGACGCTGGCAACTCCTGTCTCTTTAGTTGTTTTTCTGCCATATACGGGGGTGCCAAAAAAAGTATACATACTTTTAGAGATATTATCTATGTATTACTTTTCAAAGTTGAAATGAACTTCAGTAGCAATGTGTAGTATGATGTGCACTCAATTGTGCTTCCACCATTTTCTTTGTCCTGCCTGTAGCATGGTGACACTAGCATTCATTTAACACCATCTTTTGAACAAATGTCATACTTCAAATGTGTACATTTTTAGCACCCCTATATATTGATACACATTCATGTTTCCTTCAGATTTTAAATTCATTTACTCAAGTGGTGTCTTCCTGTGAATCTAAGCTTACTGATATGTTAAGAGTAGCTAACCAGTATTTGAAGCCCTTAGGGTATTCCACCAAACATTCTTGCCCCATGAACAAGGCATTTTAATCCTGCTGGTTTTAAGGTAGGAGGCAACATGGCCAGACAACGTACTTTGTTTTTCTTCTTGAGTTGGAGTCTCACTCTGTCACCCAGGCTGGAGTGTAGTGGTACGCTCACGGCCACCATAGCCTCGACCTCCTGGGCTCAGGCAATCCTTCTGCCTCAGCCTTCCAAGTAGCTGGGACTAAAGGCGTGTACCACCACACCTGGCTAATTTTTTGATTTACTGTAGAGATGAGGCCTCACCAAGTTGCCCAGGCTGGTCTTGAACCCATGGGCTTAGGCAATCCTTTCACCTCGGCCTCCCAAAGTGCTGGAATTATAGGCATGAGTCACTGTGCCCGGCCTGACAATGTACTTTAAATAATCTAATAATTCTTGTGATCATGTGAAGAATAGAATTGAAAAGGAATATAGTGACTGCAGAAAGACTGAAGGAAGCTGTTACCGTGGTCCAGGAGGGAAGCCTGTCACTTCATTCCTAGGGCCTTCAACTGAAAGGCATGTATCTGTCATAAACTTAGTAAATCAAAATCTAGAACCAAAAACATACTCCAGGTTGAATGAGTAGTGGCAAGAGCAAGGAATTTGACGTCAGGTAAATCTGAGCTCAAATCCCAGCTCAACCATTTAAATTACATGATTGATCTTGACAAGATACAATACTTCTTGGGCCTTTCAGCCAACAGGAAAATAGGAATGCACCTACATAAAGTGCATAGGAGGTTAACAGATGGCAAATATTATACTGAGGTGCAATTCGTTTGAAGCACTCCAGTTGAAGCTGGGACAATACTAGAAAGAGATGGGTAATTGTTAGTGTGAGGATTGGAGAAACATGGAAACTGGTACATCCCAAATGAAATTCTAAAGATCGAAATTAAGAAGGGTCAAAAGTTCAGTTTACATTGAAGAGTTGTTTTTAACTGCTAGATATTCTTGACCAATCTGAAATATTTCATTTGCTAATTTTCCCATTTATCTACTTGGGATTCCTTACACTTACTCATCCCACCCTACCATCCTACATGCCTAAGATAAGTGACAAGAGGAAGTTTGGTACATTCGGTTCTACTGAAAAGCAGTGGGATGACCTAAGTATCTAATTTCCTTATGATAAGGTGGGGAAAAAACTATCCCTTCTTTTTTACATTGAAATCCAAACTATGATAAAGGAGACAAAGACAGCAGCAAGCTTGAGCGAAATGTTTACATTTATATTGAAATATACACTAAAACAGAATGAGTTCTACTAGTCAATGGAACTTTGCCAAAGCAGAATCACAAACTTCCACTGGGAAGGTCCAGTCAGCTAGCAGCAGTGACCCCAAGTAGGAACACCAAGGAGAAGCCTGGGAGACCCCTCTCCAATAAGACTCCCTTCAAGAGGCCCCAACTCACTTCTCCCACATGCACCCACACAGCTTTAGGAGCCTGGACATGCTCCTCGTTTTCATATATTTTTAGTTTCTTCTTCACTGCAATAAATATAAAATTGGCAATGCTCATACACCACAGCACAGACAAAATTTCAGGCTTTAGTATACAACTGTAAACAGTGACTAGGTTAAAAAAAATAAGAAAAGAAAGTTGATTTTTAAAAAAACAATGAGACAGTATACTTAAGAGCAGGGCATGAGCTACTCAAGATTTGTTATGTATTTTGACAAAGGATTCATTAGACAATGCCCTCAACAATACAAATCGACCCAAGGTGGTAGGCAGAGCACTGCCTATGGCAATCTAGAATATGTGAACAGGAAAACCACCTGCCCTCGATCACCCTTGGCAGTACATCTTCAACTTGCCATATTCGAGATATGGTCACAGTCATCTTTACAGTTCCATCACAGGCTGCCATCTAGTATAGCAGGAATGTGTGGACGAAGGAATTACAATTTGCTGTGAGAGGAACAGAATGTTATCTCTGCTAGCTGCCTGGAAAGTTGGCCCCTTAATTACAATGACAACTAGGACATTTCACTTGGACAGTGCATTAAATTTCTAGATTGAAAAAAAAGTACAAAGACTAAGCAGTAAGTTCTGCCACTGAAGCAACCTGGGATATCAGTCAAGAAAAACAGATGAACACTTTTTGCCTAAAGCAGTGCAAAGAAATCTGGCAAGAAACGCAAGTGAACTCAGTATCTGCACATCAGTAATGGGGCAGAACTTTATTTAAAAGGCTAGTGGTTCAAATACTATTGCTTGAATAGCTCTGGTAGATATAAAATGTAGTAACATCTGAGGTTAATACATTAAGCAAAGGAGCTGAATCTCAACTCGCAAAGAGCTATTTGATCCTTCATCAAGAGAGAAGCTAAAAGCGCATGCTGTAGGAGTAACCTAGTAGGTTGACTTGGACCACAATCCCACCCTCTGACCAACAGAAAAAGACCTGGCTAGGAAACTGTCTCTCCACACACACAATTCTGGCTTAATTCTCCTTCCTATACAACTATACCTTAGCTAAGAACAAATCTGTCTTGAAAAACTCAAAAACCTGGGCTACTAAAAAATAAAAAGGAAATTTTAATATAGTAAACAAGTTTAGTAAACACCATGTGTATTTTCTGTTAATGAAGACATGATACATTCAAAAAAGTATTTTAAAAAAGCAAAAACAAAAATATTTCCAGAAAGAGGCTCGCCAAGAAAAAAATCAGCCCAAGTTCTTCTATCCCTCTCAATCAGTAGTGGGTCTTAGCACAAACCCCTCCTCCAACACACAAAAGCACTGCCTGTGCCTTGCAAGCAGAACACATACGTACACCTTACTTATTGAATCTGAACATTAAGCAAAATCACTGCAGAGCACACTTTGATGGGTTACTTCAATACCCACCTGGTCCAGTTCAAAATATGTTTGTAGATCCAGTTTGTACAAATTCCACAGGCATACTGAACAATAAGCCATTATCCTATTATTTTTTTTAAATGGCAGTTTTGATAGCTCAAGCAAACATTATTACAAAGCACTCTCTTGAAAGAAATTCTCAGATGAAGATACATTAATGAGAAACTTTAAAAGTTAAACAAACCTAGTCCATTTTACTAAAATGGTGAAGGGAGGGTAGAACATCTATTCCCAAGAGCAGCTTCACTTGTTTCCCCATGGGAAAAGGCCAATTTTTTTTGAACTGATATAATTTTAAAAACTAAGCCAATAAAAAAATAAAATATTACCTTAAGATATTATAAAACTTGAAATAATGTCAGGCGTTATGGAATGGAAAACAGAGTTCTGATTTTTTTTCCAAAAAAAGGAAACTCTAACAGGTTTTAAGAGAAAAACAAATAAACCAGAACTCTGAATATGGATAGCAAGACACAGACTCTATATAGCACAGAACACCACACAAGAATGAGTTCTATATTCGTATAATGAGAGTAACTGGCTGGGGACTTATATTTCCAGCAAAAGAGCTCCTAGGTCAAAAACGTGTTGAAAGCTGGTAATGTCAACAAGGACCAAAAAAAAAAAAAGAGAGAGAGAGAGAGAAAGAGAAAGTAGGAAAGGGGAGGAAAGGCTGCATGCATGGGTCTATTATAGACATGAGATTCAGCAGCATAAAAATAATACCCTCCAGAGTCCCCCAAATGGGGCAAAACTTGCTTTTCACTGCTAAGCATGAGAAAGATTAAGAAAGTGGAACAAATTCACTTGTAACTATAGCATCTCCCATATTTGAATGACAAGCATGTTCAATCTGATGCTACATATTGAGGATTTATATGAATAAAGCAAAATAAAAACAAAAGACTAAATTATGAACCTTAAAAGTTGAAAAAAAAATCTGTTTTAAAGCCAAGTAGGTGTGATTCTGATAATTACTATATATGACATAATCCACAGAAAGAAAGGCCAAGAAAAGAATCTTCATATTGTTCCATACTTAGGCTTGATGTTGTCCTAGAAAAAGCAGTGATAATCCAATGAATGTGTCATACATACAACTAATAAGTCCCCTCTGGTTTCAAATGAATTTAAACAATCTTCCTTGGCTACATTTTCTCCTGTGTCAAACAAACCTTCTATGTACAGGACCAGTTTAAATCCCTCCTCCCCTTCAAACACTAGATAAGAACATCCAGGAACATCCTACAATGCAAAGTGCCTTAAGAAAGAGAAGGGTTCTGTAGTGCCAGTGATACAACTGATCTGAGGAAGCAGGGGTGCTATTAACACTGATGGGGCCAGTCAGGCAATGGTTGTTTGTTTCTCCTCAGGTGTTTCCTCCAACAACTGCATGATCAGTTCATGGAGGGGTTTGCAGATCTTTGCGTAGCCCCCTCCTGTGAGATGCAGAAAATCAAACATGTCGTGGCAGGAGATGGCACCGTCCGAGTGCACGAAGCCCCCATCTATATCCAGGAGCTGCACATTGGCAAGCTTCGGCAGGGAAACCTTGAGAAGTTGGTTCACCTTGGCATTCTTTTGCCTCAAAGGGTTGGGCTTCTCACCTCGAGGTAACAAACCCTGGAGCAGAGCAGAGAACAGAGCAGATTCACTTGTTTTTCTCTACTTATTAATCTCTGATTTCAGATACTACTGGAATACCTATTCCATTTGGCCTTTCTACACCTTTGATTTCTGAAACAATGGAATAAATAGGCTTTAATGAAAACCATTTCTTCTTTGTTTCTTCATGGGTTCCTCTCCCTCCTCCTATCCCTTAATTGTTGGTATTCTTCAGGGATCTGTCCTTGGCTACTACTCTTCCCATTCTGATCTCTCATTCTCTAGAGCTTCATAATTACCTGACTAGATGTACCGGAAACATTCCCAGCTTAACATGTCCAAAAGCACTTCATAAACTACACTCCTTCTCTTTATCAGCTGGTCATTCAAACATTCCCAAGTCTCTCATCCCACATGCCTTATCTATTTATCATTAAACCACTCAGCTTTTGCATCCTAAATATCTCTTTAATCCCCTTTCTTTTCTCCATCCTGATTACATGCACTGCTACAGCTTGTGAACTTATCACCACTCACCTGAATTAACATAAAATCTCCTGATTGAAATTCCTACCTTCACTCGTCTTCCCTTCAATCCATTCTCCATTTGGCTATCAGAGTAACCCAGTCCAAACACATACCTACATATTAGCCACATGAAACCTACACCATAAAATATCATGAGAAAGAGGGTTGGAATGAATGCTCTCTTGATAAATCAGAGCCACATAATATCTGTGTCCTAAAACAGAGATGTGTCCTAAACTCATCTTTCACCTCTATTTTTTTCTTTTTTTTTTGAGTTGGAGTCTCACTCTGTCGCCCAGACTGGAGTGCAGTGGCCGCTCCCAGCCACAGCAGCCTCGACCTGCTGGGCTCCGACGTTCCTTCCGCCTCAGCCTTCCAAGTAGCTGGAACTACAGGCGCGCGCTACCACATCAGGCTATTTTTTTTTTTGATTTATTGTAGAGATGAGGTCTCGCTAAGTTGCCCAGGCGGGTCTCGAACCCGAGGGCTCAGGCAATCCACTCACCTCAGCCTCCCAAGGCAAGGGATTACAGGCTGAGCCACCGAGCCCGGCTACCTCTGTGTTAATAATCTAACAAAATTTTCAGATAAAGCAGATGTCTATGCTCCTAACACAGTAAAGAAAAATAGCCATGTGTGGTGGCTCATTTCTGTTATCCCAGTATTTTGGGAAGGCTGAGGTAGGAAGATTGCTTGAGCCCAGGAGTTTGAGACCAGCTTGGGCAAAACAGCAAAACATCGTCTCTACAAAAAAATAAAAAAATTAGCTGAGCATGGTGGTGCTTGCTTGTAGTCTCATCTACTAGTGAGGCTGAGGCAGAAAAATTGCCTGAGCCCAGGAGGTTGAGGCTGCCATGAGCTGCTCTCCAGCCTGGGAAACAGTGAAACCGAAACTCAAAAGAAAGAAAAAAAAAAAAATCACAAACTCTTCTACCTAAAAGTTCTCTATATTCAACACACTTCTAAAAAGATTCCTCAGCTGACCTAAAAAACATCAAAGTGACTACCCACCAAAGACTACATACCAAAACAATGATTTTGGCCTGTGGCTGCCTTGTGTTGATAAGTTGTACGATGGCCTCGATCCCACCTGCTACCTCTTCTGCCGTATTTTCATGGTTGTTTGTTCCTACCCAGACAACAATGACCTGTAATCAAAGAAAGAAAACACCCAAGAATAAAGGAATGCCCAACATTTAGATATGAATTTTATTTCAAAAAAGGAAAGACAAATTTCTCAAATGGTTTTGGATAACAGTAACAGGGTAGCTTAGCAGTGAAGGTTATATACCAACTCTAGTGACACTAATGTTAGTAAGTTCTGATAACTCAGTCGAATGCGGTGGCACAAGCCTGTAGTCCCTGCATTTTGGGAGCCTGCGGGTTCGAGACCACTCTGGGCAACAGCTGAGACCTCGGCTCGACAATAAATCAAAAAATTAGCCAGGCATGGTAGAGCATGCCTATAGTTCCAGCTACTTGGAAGGCTGAGGCAGAAGGAACGCCTGAGCCCAGGAGGTCAACGCTGGGGTGGCCGTGAGCATGCCACTGCACTCCAGCCTGGGTGATGGAGCGAGACTCCAACTTACCAAAAAAAAAAAAAAAAAAGTTCTAATAATTCACTACCTTTGGAGCAGCCTGGGCAGCTATCTTTTTTTTTTCTTTTTTTTTTTTGAGTTGGAGTCTCACTCGGTCGCCCCGGCTGGAGTGCAGTGGCCACTCCCGGCCACCACAGCCTCGACCCGCTGGGCTCCGGCAATCCTTCTGCCTCAGCCTTCCAATTAGCTGGAACTACAGGCGCGTGCTACCACGCCCGGCTAATTTTTTGATTTAATGTAGAGATGAGGTCGCGCTTGCCCAGGCGGGTCTCGAA
>CAUYQG010082536.1:0-19266 GCA_963574415.1 Tarsius wallacei
TTTTGATCAGGAATTGGTTGCCAGTTCCAATTTCCATAAGAGTGTCTCCTGCATTTTCTAAGGTTCTTATAGTTTGAGGTTTTACGTTTAGGTCTCTGATCCATTTAGAGTTGATTTTTTTTGGTATGAGGATAGGTAGGGGTTTTACGTTTAGGTCTCTGATCCATTTAGAGTTGATTTTTTTTGGTATGAGGATAGGTAGGGGTCAATCTTCTGCATGTGGTCAGCGAGTTTTCCTAGCACTGTACACTGAATAGGTCCTCCTCCCCCCAGTGGTTGGTGGTGGAGGCTTTGTTGAAGATGAGTTGGTTGAGAAATTAAGGTTTTGCTTCTGGAATCTCAATTCTATTCCACTGGTCTATATGCCTGTTCTTGTACCAATACTAGGCTGGTTTGATTATTGTAGCTTTAGAATAAAGTTTAATGTCTGGGAGTGTAATACCTCCTGTTTTTTTTTTTTTTGCTTGGGATTGTTTTGGCTATTCGTGATCATTTATGTTTCTGTATGAATTCCTGTATTGTGGTTTCTAGGTCTGAGAAGAATGTTGCTTGTAATTTGATGGGTATTCCATTAAATCTGTAGATTGCCTTAGGTAGAATGGACATCTTAACAATGTTGATTCTTCCAATCCATGAGCATGAATGTATTTAATTATGTTTATGGTCTTATGAATGTTGAACCAGCCTTGCATACCAGGGATGAAGCCTACTTTGTCATAGTGGATGACTTTTGAGATATGTTGTTGAATCCGGTTTGCTAGGATCTTGTTGAGAATTTTAGCATCTATATTCATCAAGGATATTGGCCTATAGTTCTCTTTCTTTGTTGGTTCTTTACCTGGCTTGGTTATCAATGTGATGTTAGCTTCATAAAATGATTTGGGGAGAGTTTCATATTTCTCAATTGCTTTGAATACTTTCAATAGGATTGGTGTCAGTTCCTCCTTGTATGTTTTCTAGAATTCTGCTGGAAAGCCATCTGGCCCGGGGCTTTTTTTGGAGGTAGTTTTCTTATGATGTAGTCAATTTCCTGGATTGTTAGTGGTCTATTTAGGGTGTTGATTTCTTTTTGTTTCAACCTGGGGAGTTTGTGTGATGTCAGAAAGCCCTCCATTTCCTTTAGGTTTTCAAGTTTGTTTCCATAAAAGTGTACATAGTAGTCTCTGTTAATCTTTTGTATTTCTTCAGGGTCAGTTGTGACTTCATCTTCTGTGTTTCTGATTGTGTTTATTTGGGCATTTTCTCTCTTTTTCTTGGTCGGTCTAGCTAGGGGACCATCAATCTTGTTTATACTTTCAAAGAACTAGCTTTTTGTTTCATTTATTTATTTTTGTGTTGTCTTTTTGTCTTCTATGTCCCGGATCTGAGCTTTTATTTTGGTGATCTTAATTCTTCTGCTTAAGTTAGGATTTTGGTGGTCTTGCTTTTCCAGCTTCCTTAGGTGTCTTGTTAGGCTGTTAACTTGTGATCTTTATATTTTCTTCATGTGCGTTTGCAGAGATATGAATTCCCCTTTTACTACTGCTTTCATGGCATCCCAGAGGTTTTGGTAAGATGTTTCTTCATTTTCGTTTATGTCCAGGTACCTTTTAATCTCTGTTTTGATTTCTGTGTTGACCCAGGAGTTGCTTAGCATCATGCTGTGTAGTGTCCATGTCTTTGTGGGTTTTGGGGGAACTTTGTTGGTGTTGTTATTTATTTTTATTCCACTGTCTTCTGAGAAGGTGCATGACAGAATTTCAATCTTATGAAATTTGTTTATGCTTGATTTATGGCCAAGGATGTGGTTGGTCTTAGAGTACATTCCATGTGATGATGAGTAGAATGTTTACTCTGTGGTCGTTTGGTGAACTGTTCTGTAGGTAACAATTAAATCCATTTGGTCAAGAGTCATATTGAGGTTCCTGATCTCCTTGCTGATTTTTCATCTTGGTGATCTGTCTAGGGTTGTGAGTGGGGTATTAAAGTCCCCAGCTATGATAGTGTTAGAGTCAATATCTTTTTTAAGTTTGCCTAGAAGCTGCTTTATGAAAGTTGATGTTTCTATGTTGGGTGCATATATGTTTAGAATGGATATTTCATGTTGATGAATTGAACCTTTTGTCCTTATATAGTTACCTTCTGTATCTTTTTAAATTTTTGATAGCTTAAAGGGTATTTTGTCTGATATTAAGATCGCATCTCCAACTTTCTTTTTTGTTCCGTTGCCTGAAATTTTGCTTCCTGTCCTCTTACTTTGAGCCTGTGAGTCTCCTTTCTGGTGAGATGAGTCTCTTGGAGACAATATATTGTTGCCTCATGATATTTTATCCATTTTGCCATTCTGTGCCTTTTCAGTGGTGCATTTAGTCCATTGACATTCAGGCTAGTTATTGAAATGTGAGAGTTTATCCTTGTCATGAGGTTCCTATTACCTTTTTCTTTCTTCTTCTTTTTTCTTTCTTTTTTTGTTTTTTGTTTCCTGTTTATGTGTGTGCATGAAGGATTTATTTTTAATCTTTAATTTTTTGGCTTTTTGTTCTTTTTTTAGTTCAGTGTGTTTGTGAATATATGTGTGAGGGTTGGATTTGAGTTCCTTTTCTTTTCTTCTTTTTCTTCTCCTTTCATTTTGAGTTGGGTGTGTGTGCCTGTGTGTTTGGTTTTCTGCTTTTTGTTGGTGTTGTTAGTTTTGTTTTGCTTTGTTGTTATTCCAGTTTGCTTTCATGTGTATGTGTGCATTTAATTGTTTCTTTGCTTTGGTTTCTGTTCTTTTTGTTCTCTGTTTCTTTTTTTATTTATTTTAAAATTTTTGTCTGCCTAATTTCATTCTGCTTTTTTCTGTTCTCCTCATTGCTGTTACTGTATCTTGGGCTCAGGGGATACACACACATACCCATTGCATCATCATACAGAGTAGTGTTGGAGAGTGGGTCTCAGGGAACCCATACCACAAACAGTGAACATTGTGATTTGCAACTAGTTTCTGAATCCTAGTTCCTCATCCTCTGCCTTATTCAATTTTCATACTACAAGAGACAGCAAAGCTTCTCACCTGCAGCCCTGTTTCAAAATAAAACAAGTTCTGATCCCTGATTGGGGAAGAATAGAGGGCTAAGCAAACATCAAAAATGAAAACCTCTCCCTCTGCCACTGAATAATGAAACTAAAGACAAAAGAAAGAGATTTGTTACAAATGAGGAAAATCATCAGAGGAGCACAGGTAATTCCAAGTGTTATAAGGAGAAAATGCTAAAAAAAAATCAGACCTCAGAGCCCAAACAATAAAAGTCACCAATGACTGGTACCAGAATACAACAGGGATTAGGGAATGGATGGAAAGAGTGAATAAGACTCAAGAAAGATAAGACATAACACTGAAAGAATCTGTAACAGAGATGTTGGCCATAAAAACCTCATCAAGGAAGTAAATAACAAGATGACAAGCACAGAAAGCAGAATGAATCAAGCAGAAGAAAGAATCTCAGAACTCGAAGGCCAAAACATGGAATCAACCTGATCTGTAAAAAAAAAAAAAAAAAAGAAAAAGAAAGAAAGAAAACTCAAACTCAGAAAGACCAAAACCTCCAAGATTATTTCAGTAGGCCAAACCAAAGCCTGATTGGTATCCTCGAGGAAGGAAGGAAAATGGAGAACACCTTGAAGCAAGTATTCCAGGAGGTTATCCAAGAAAATTCCCCATCTCTCTAGAGATGTGACAATTCAATCATGAGAGATACAGAGAACCACTACAAGACATCAAAAGAAAAGACCACCCCCTAGAAACATAGTAATTTGCCTACACAAAGTAGGCACAAAAGAAAAAAATCCCAAAGGTAGCAAGAAAGAAAGATCAAACTACCTACTGAGTAAAACAAATCAGAATACCAGCATACCTATCAGCAGAAATGTTGCAAGCTAGAAGGGGCTGGAGTAAAATATTCAAAGTCCTCAAAGATTAACATTTTCAACTAAAAATATCCTACCTAGTCAAGCTCAGCTTCATCAGTGATGGAGAATTAAAATCCTTCACAGACATCCAGTCCCTAAGATGCAGCTTCTAGACCAGCACTACAGGAGATGCTTTAAAAGGTACTAAGCACACAAGAAAGAGAAAAAGAATGACCACACACTTCCCAAGAGAATAGCAGAAAATCAGCAAAGAAAACATTGTGACTGCAAGCTTGAAAACAAACACAGACATTAACCCAAAAGCTAAAAGAAAAAAAAAAACCAAAGAAAAAAATTATAAGAACTTCATGATGGGGATAAACAATCACATTTCAATAATCAGCCTGAATGTGAATGGACTAAATGCACCACTGAAAAGACACAGAATGGCAAACTGAATAAAAAACCATGACCCCAAAATTGCTGTATCCAAGAGACTCATCTCATCACGAGGGACATACACAGACTAAAAGTTAGAGGGTGGAAAACAAGCTTCGAGGTGGATGGACCACAAAATAAAGCAGGAGTAATGATCTTAATATCAGACATAACAACTTTTAAGCTATCAAAAATTTTTAAAGATACAGAAAGACACTATGCAATGATAAAAGGTTCAATCCATTAACAAGAAGTATCCATCCTAAACATATTTAGCACTTAACACAGAAGCACCAGCATTTATAAAGCAACTACTAAGTAAACTAAAAAAAGAGATTGACTCTAACACTATTATAGATGAGGACTTAAATACTCCACTAACAACCCTAGATAGATCATTGAGGCAAAAAATCAACAAAGAGATCCAGAACCTCAACTTGATGCTTGATCAAATGGGCCTAATAGATACCTACAGAATAATCCACCCAACAACCACAGAATATACATTCTATTCATCACTACATGAAACATACTCCAAGATTGATCACATCCCCAGTCATAAATCAAGCACAAACACATTTTATAAAACTGCAATGCTGCCATGCATCTTCTCAGACCACGGTGGCATAAAAAAACCCACATCAGCACGAACAAAATTCCCCCCAAACCCACAAAGACATGGACACTAAACGACTACTGGGTCAACACAGAAATCAAAATAGAAATTCAAAGATACCTGGAAACAAATCAAAATGAAGAAACATCCTACCAAAATCTCTCGGATGCCAAGAAAACAGTTCTAAGAGGGGAATTTATATCTCTTTGAACACTATTAAGAAAATGTAAAGATCATAAGTTTGCAACCTAACAAGACCACCAAAACCCTAACTTTAGCAGAAGAATCCAGATCACCAAAGTAGAAGCCCAAATATGGAACACAGAAGACAAAAATACCATAGAAAAAATTAACAAAACAAAAAACTGGTTCTTTGAAATAATAAATTAGATTGGTGGACTCCTAGCCATAATGACCAAGAAAAATAGAGAAAAGCCCAAATAAAAATAATCAGAAATGCAAAACATCTAACCCAGAAGAAATACAAAATATCATAGGAGATTACTATGCACACCTGTATAGAAACAAACTTGATAACCTAAATTAAATGGAGGGGTTTCTGAAATCACACAACCTCCCAAGTTGAAACAGGAAGACAGTGAGACACTAAATAGACCAATAACAACCCAGTAAACTGACCCTCTCATAGGAAAACTACCTACAAAAAATAAAGCCCTGGACCAGATGGCTGTCTAGTGGAATTTTACAAAATGTACAAGGAGGAGCTGGTACCAATACTATTGAAAGTATTCCAGGCAATTGAGAAAGAAAGAGTTTTCCCCAAATCATTTTATGAAGCTAATATAACACTGATATCTAAACTGGGTAAAGATCCATCAAAAAAGAGAACTAAAGGCCAATATCATTAATGAACTTAGATATAAAGATTCTAAACAAGATTCTGGAAAATTGGATCCAACAGCACATTTTAAAAATCATCCACCATGACCAAGTAGGCTTCAACCCCAGGATGCAGGGCTGATTCAACATCCACAAGATCACACATGTTATTAAACACATCAACAGAGTAAAAACAAGAACCACATGATTATATCATTAGATGAAGAAAAAGCTTCTGATAAAATCCAGCATCTCTTCTTGATAAAAACCCTCAAACACCTCGGCATTGAAGGAACATACCCCAAAATAGTAAGCAGCATGTACGATATACCCACAGCCAGTATATTGCTAAATGAACAGAAACTGGAAACATTTCCCCTGAAAACCAGAACAAGAAAGACTGCCCTCTCTCATCCCTATTCGTCAACATTGTGTTGTAAGTCCTAGCTAGAGTAATTAGACAAGAGACAGAAATCAGGGGTATCCAAATAGGAAAAGAGAAAGTTAAGTTATCCCTCTTTGCTGACGATATGATCCTATACCTCGAAAATCCAAGAGAATCTGTCAAAAACCTGCTTTCACTGATAAAGGACTTTGACAAAGTCTCAGGGTAAAAAATAAAGGTACAAAAGACAGTTGTATTCTTATACACCAACATCAAGCAGGTAGAGAACCAAATAAAACGCACGTTCCCATCCACAATAGCAACAACAACAACAACAAAATGGCATACTTAGGTATCTTCCTTCCTAGCCAGTGAAGTGAAAGAGCTTTACAACAAAAACTACAAAACACTGCTTAAAGAAATTCAAGAAGACCCAAAGAAATGGAAAAATATTCCATGCTCATGGATAGGAAGTATCAACATTACTGAGATGTTCATCCTATCAAAGGCAATCTACAGATTCAATGCAATACCCATTAAATTACCAACATCAATCTTCTCAGACCTAGAAACAGCAATATAGAAATTCATATGGAAACATAAATGACCACGAATAGCCAAAACAATTCTCAGCAAAAGAAACAAAGAGGTAAGTATCACACTTCCAGACTTTAAACTTTATTTTAAAGCTACAATAATCAAAACAACCTGGTATTGGCACAAGAATAGACATATGAACCAATGGAACAGGATAAAGTTTTCGGAAGGAAAACCCTAATTTCTCAACCAACGCATCTTTGACAGAGCCTCTACCAACAACCACTGAGTAGAGGAGAACCTATTCAGTAAATGGTGCTAGGAAAACTGGCTGACCACATGCTGAAGATTGAAACAAGACCCCTACTTATCACCATACACAAAAATCAACTCTAAATGGATTAAATACCTAAGCATAAAACCTCAAAATACAAGAACCTTAGAAAATGCAAGAGACACCCTTCTGCAAATTGGAACTGGCAACCGATTCCTGACCAAAACCCCAAGTTTCCATGTCATAAGAGATAGGATAGACAAGTGGGACCTCACCAAACTGAAAAGCTTCTGCAAAGCAAAAGAAATCAACAAGAGATAAGGGAGACAGCCCACAGACTGGAAAAAAATATTTGCTAACTGTATATCTGACAAAGGTTTAACAACCAGGATCTATAAGGAACTCAAACATGCCAAAAGAAAAAAAAAAAAAACAGCCCCATTAAAAAGTGGGCCAAAGACATGAATAGACACTATGAAAAGAAGATATACAGGCAGTCAACAGACACATGAAAAAGTGCTCAGCCTCACTAGTCATCAGAGAAATGCAAATCAAACCACATTGAGATACCACGTAACCCCTGTAAGAATGGACATCATTAATAAACAATAACAGATGCTGGCAAGGATGCAGAGAAAAAGGAACACTTCTACACTGCTGGTGGGAATGCAAACTAGTGCAACCTCTTTGGAAGACAGTGTGACTGTTTTTAAAAGAACATTGACCTTTTATATGTCCCAACAATCTTCTTACTGGGAATGTACCTGGAAGAACTCAAATCATTTTACAAAAATATACCTGCACGCACATTTTTATTGTAGCACTATTCACAGTAGCAAAAACATGGAACTAACTGTGCTGCCCATTGAAACTGGACTGGATAAAAAAATGTGCTACATATACACAATGGAATACTGCTCAGCCATAAAGAAAGAGAAATATATGGACTTTACAGTGACAGGTGGATTTAGAGGCTATCATACTCAGTGATCTATCACAGACACAAAAAACAGAGTACCACATGTTTCTACTCACAAGCGAACCCAGAGCATTTACCATAATACTGTAAGTAAGGGATTGGCAGTTTCGCCATACTGCCATGGTGGGGGTGGGGACACAACATCAATAAGGGTACCTGATCTCAAACCAAGCAAAGTGAGGACCAAAGAGAGGCCCACATTTTACCTATATGATGACCACTTGTGTACCTAATCCTGAATTGTACCCCACATCTTAAAAAAAATATGTAATTTGTTATAACAGCAGCACTAAAGAAGGGGAGGGAGAATGAAGCTATATAGTTACAAAGTTTTCATATACTATTAAAGTTTAGTTGGTATATATCCAAATTAGATTTTAATTTTGTAATTAATTAAGAATTAATGGTAATCATTAGAAAGACTACTAAAAAACTCTTAAAATATATAATAAAAGAAACAACAGGCCCAACCACAGTGGCTCACATCTGTAATTCCAGCACTTTGGGTTGCTGAGGTGGGAGAATCACTTGAGGCCAGGAGCTCAAGACCAGCCTGGGCAACATAGTGAGACCCTGTGTCTACAAAAAAAATACAAAAGTTTGCTGGGCGTACTGGTGTGTGCCTGTAGTGTCAGCTACTTGAGAGGCTAAGGCAGGAGGATCCCTTGAGCATAGGAAGTTGAAGCTGTAATGAGCCAAGATTGCACCACTCCTCTCTAACCTGGGTGACAAAGTGAGACCCTATCTCTGAAAAGTCAACAAAAAAGAAACAGAAAGAAATTACATACTGTACTAGAAATTTTCTGTTTAACACATCAAACAGCTGAATACCAAATGTTCAGCGGAACTAGAACATTTATCATAATACTATAAGAAAGGGATTGGTAGTAGCCGGAAACTGCCAGAGGGTGGGGCACATAACACCATTAAGGGTACCTGACCTCAACCCTGGCTAGGTGGGGACCAACGGGAGGCCCAAACTTTACCTGTATGATGACCACTTGTATATCTAATCCTTATTGTACCCCACACCTTTAAAATGAAAAAAAGAAATTTTCTGTTTAGCACCAAATATAGCAGTAATGAAGGAATAGAGAAATAAGGAAGACATAAGATATATAGAAACCAAATAGCAATGGCAGACATAATTATATCATCAGTAATTGCATTAAATGTAAATGGATTAAACCTATTATTTATTTATTTAGAATTGGGGTCTCATTCTGTGTCCCAGACTGTAGCACATCATGACTCACTGCAGCCTCCAGCTTCTGAAATCTAGTGACCTCTCTCCTTAGCTTTCTGAGTAGTCGGTACTATAGGTGCGTGCCACCAAGCCTGGATAATTTTTAAAAAAAATTTTTTGTGGAGACAGGGTCTCACTATGTTGTCCAGGTTGATCTCTAACTTCTGGGCTCAAGCAAATTTCCTGCCTTGGCCTCCTAAAGTACTGAGATTAATGACCATGCCCGGCTAAAATTCTCAAATTATTATTATTATTATTATTATTATTATTATTATTTTGAGTTGGAGTCTCACTGTCGCCCAGACTGGAGTGCAGTGGCCGCCCCCGGCCACTGCAGCCTCGACCTGCTGGGCTCCAGCGATCCTTCCGCTTCAGCCTTCAAAGTAGCCGGAATTACAGGCATGCGCTACCACGCTCAGTTGATTTCTTGATTTATTGTAGAGATGAGGTCTCACCAAATTGCCTAGGTGGGTCTCAAACCCGCGGGCTCAGGCAATCCACTCACCTCAGCCTCCCAAGGCGCGGGTTTACAGGCTGAGCCACGGAGCCCGGCAAAACTCTCAAATTACAAGGAAGATATTGATAGAGTGGATTTAAAAAACTAAATATACATTTTGCATGCTGAGGGTTCAAATGAATGAAGAATTTGAAAGTGAAAGGATAGAAAAAGAAATACCACGCAAACAGTAATTCAAATAGAGCTAGTTATGTTAATATTCAATAAAATAAACTTTAAGACAAAAATTGTTATAAGAGACAAATAAGGACGTTTTATAATTATAAAATATCAATTTATCAAGACACTTTAATTATAAACAGGTATACTCCTAAAAAGAGAGTCTCAAAAAACATGAAGCAAAATCTAATACAATTGAAGGGAGAAATTGACAATTCAACAATATTAGTTTGAGGTTTCAATACCTCACTTTCAATTATGGATAGAACATCTAGACAGAAGACCAGCAGGAAAGGTAAAGGTTTGAACAACATTGCTAACCAACTAGACCTAACAGACATGTACAAAACACACCACACAACAATAGCAGAGTACACATTGCTTTTAAGTGCACATGGAGCATTGTTTACAACAGATTATATGTTAGGTTATAAAAACATCTCAGTGGATTTTAAAACTAAAATAATAAGAAATACGTTCTTCAACCAACCACAATGAAATAAATAGCAAATTAATTTTTGAAGAAGAAATAGAAAACCTGAAAAGACAGAACTTCAACAAGTTTTTTGTTTGTTTTTATAGGATTACTAATCAAACAACTATCCACAAATAAAAGAACTGGCTCCAGTCACTTCACTGTTGAACATTTACATTTTTAAAATGGCAATTATTTAAAAAACAGTGAGACAATACTTCCCAACCCAGTATGTGAGATCAGTGTTAACCAGATACAAAAGTAGACATATATCAAAGGAAAAAGTTGAAAACTAAGAATCAATGCCCCTTATCAATATATGCAGTTTTTAAAAATTAAATTTTGTTTTATTATAGAGATGTAGGGTACAAGTATGTATTAGGTATACAAGTGGGCTGCATGCAGGTGAGTTTGGGCCTCCAACTGGCCCTCACTCTCTTTGGCATAGAACCAAGTACCTTCTGTGTTGTCACATGCCCCTCTCCCTCCATCTCTCCCTCTCCTAGCAGTGTCCAGCAACTGCCAATCCCTCCCTTATGCTAATGTGATTAATTCAGGTCCCACTCATGAGTGAGAACATGCTGTATTCAGTTCTTTGTTTCTGTGACAGATCATTAAGTATGGTGGTCTCCAATTCCATTCAATTTGCTGTGAAGTCCATGATTTTGTTCTTCTTTATGGCTGCACAATACATCATTGTGTATATGTGCCATATTTTCTTTATCTAGTTCACTTTTGATGGGCAGTAGGGTTTGAGTTCATGTTTTGCTATTGAGAACAGTGTGGCAATAAACGTAAGTGTGCAGGTGTCTTTTTGGTTGAACAATTTATGGTCCTCTGGGTATATTCCTAGGAGAGGGATTGCTGTTCCATTTATCAGCAGTTGGATCCCTACCCTCTGCCTTGCTTGGTGAGAGTAGTGCTGGTCTGCTGCTCCATAGTGGTCATCTTGGATCTTTCCTCCTTCTATATGCAATTTTAAAAAATACTAGCATAACACACCCAGCAGTATATTAAAAAGATTATACACCATAACCAAGTGGAATTTATTTTAAGATTGCAAGGTGGCAGCAACTTAAAACATACAAAATACAGCATACAAAAATAAGTCATTGTGATACTGTCTATTAATAGAATAAAAAGCAAAAAAAAAAAAAAACCCACACAATCATCTCAATAGACATAGAAAAAGTATTTGACACAATCTAGCACTCTCTCATGATTAAATAAAATAGCCAAAAAACTAGAAATAGAGGAAACTTTCTCAACCTGACAAAGGGTGTCTACAAAAAATCCACAGCTAAAATCAAACTTAATTGTGAAAGACTGAATTTTTTTTCCTGTACAATCAGGAGCAAAACAAGGATGTACATTCTTCCCATGTTTATTCATCATTGTACTGGTGGTACTAGCCAGGGAAATGAGTCAAGTTTTTCTTTTTTAAATAAAAGTGATGCAGATCGGGAAGGAAGAAATAAAACTATATCTATTTTCAGAGGACATGATCACATATAGAAAATTATTTAAAATTCACAAAACCATGACTACAGCCAATGAGTGAGTTCAGCAATATTGCAGAAAACAAGATCAACATGCAAAAATTAGTTATCTTTTTATACATCAGCAATGAACAATCCAAAGATTATTTTAAGAACAAATTTCATTATACTAGCATAGAAATAACACAATATCTAGAAACAAATTTAATCAATTGAGAGTTCAGAAGTATACGTATATATCATTGGTCATTGATTTTTAATAAGGCTGCCAAGACTATTTGATTGCAAAATATCATCTCTTCAGCTAATGGCGTTGGTACAATAGGATAACCATAAGGAAAAGAATGAAGCTGGGTCTCTATCTCACATCATATATCTAAATTAACTCAAAATAGATCAAAGACCTAAATGTAAGAGTCAAAACTCTTTTTAAAAAGCCTAGGGGTGAATCCTCATGAAGTTATGTTTGGTAATAGAGTCTTAGCTATGACACCAAAAACATAATTATAAAAAGAAAAAGATACGGTAAATTTTATAAAAATTAAAAACTTCAGTGCCACAAAGGAAACTACCAAGAAAGTGATAATATAGCATAAAGAATGTGAGAAAATATTTTTAAATAGTATATCTGATAAGAATCTAGTATTATGAATATATGAAGAACTCTTACAACTCAACAACAAAAATCCCCAAACAATCCAATTTAAAAATGGGTAAAGTGTTTGATTGACAGTTCTCCAAAGAAGGCATACATATGGCCAATAAGCACATGCAAAGATGATCAACATCAATGGTCATTAGGAACATGCAAATCACAATCACAATGAGATTCTACTTCACACCCACTAGGAAGGCTATAATCTAAAAAATAAAACACAATAAGACGTGTTGGTGAGGATGTAGAGAAATTGCAACCCTTATATATTACTAGTGGGAAGGTAAAATTGTACAGCCACTCTGGGAAAGAGTTTGATTCTCTTTCAAAAAGTTGAATATACAGTTAGTTACTGTATGACCAAGTCATTCCAATCTTAGTCATATGCTTAAGGGAATGGAAACATATGTCCACACAAAAAATTTTACATGATTGATCATAGCAACATTATACATAATGGCCCAAATGTAGATACAATCCAAATGCCCTCTGATTGAAGAATGGATAAATAACATGTGGCAGAGTCATACAATGAAATATTATCCACTAACAAAAAGAATGAAGTACTGACACATGCTACAACGTGAATAAACCTTGAGAATATTATGCTAAGTGAAATAAAACAGGCACCAAATGTCACATAGTGTATGATTTAATTTATATAAAATATTCAGAATCCTTAGAGACCAAGCAGATTAGTGTTTCTCAGGGGCTGAGGGATAAGAGAATGAAAGTGACTGCTTAACGGGTATGGGGCATCATTTGGGGGTTATTGAAATAGTCCTGAATTAGATAATGATGACAGCTGCACAGCAATATGAAGCAATAAATTGTGTACTTAATTTTTTTAGACTGTAAAGTATACCTCAGTACAAAAAGAAGATATCAGTGGAAGGTATTTTTGGTTGAGAAGGATAGCACTGCAGGCAGAGGGAACAGAATACTATGTTTCAAATGTGGAGAGATATATTAGAAGATAAAACTGGTTAGGTAGGCTGAAGACAGATTAAAAGAGTTTGGGTTTTATCCTTTAGGTAGAAGGATTCATGGGGAATAACAGAAGATTATTGAAAAATAAAGCAAAAACTATTCAGTCTAAGTTTTAAAAAATTCTGACAATAATGTGGTGGGAATTTTGAAGGTGAAGGAGTAGCATATTTTGTCCATTCATTAACAAATACAGTGTTCATTTAGTGTCTCCTATGTGCCAAGTACTTTACTGGACTCTGGAGAACAGCCATGAGGTAGATAGGCAGAATTTTGCACTCTTGAATTTTATAGTCTAGTGTCATAAAATAGATGCTCAATAAATGGTGAATAAGTTGATGGTTTGGTAAGGATGTATGGACATTGGGAGACGACCTAGAAGATTATTGAAATTGTTTGGAAAAAATGGAAGAGAAAGGGGGAGCTATTTTAATAAGAGATCTGACTTAGCAATTGAATTCAAGCACTTGGTCATCTTGATAATTTTTTGTGAGAAGTAAAGAAGAAAAAGTTAGAGACACCGCTGTGTCTCCTAACAGGTGTGAGGAACAGTCTTGGTGAATAAAAGGTAAACTCAGTTTTGGACAAGCTGAGAATAGAAATGAAGTTGTTCAGAAGATAATTAGACATTGGTATCCAGCACTCAGGAGGTAAACTACGGATAAAATTATGGTTTGAGAGTAATTAGCTTACAGGTGATATTTGAAGCCAAAGAAAGGAATAAAATCTTCAGGTAATATAGAGACACACAAGGAAAGGAATACAAACCCAGTCTTTGCGAACATTTATAATAAGGGATGAATGAAAAATATAGCCAGCGAAAAGGTCTGAGAAAGATGAGTCAGAGAGGTCTTAGAAAAACTAAGAAAGTGGTATCATTGACAGCGGTGGTTGAAATACATTTCTGAAGAGAAAGGAATGGTCAACACAGCCAACTGCTACAGAGATGTGGAGGAGGATGGATGTGAATGGAAAGATCTTAGGTTTTGGTGATTTGGAGGTCATGATGATCCCAGTTTACAAAGTTATGTTGTGGTGAATTGGGAGGTTCAGCTGGTGAAAACTACTTTCTTGAGAAGGTTGGTAGTGGCCATAGGAAAGATGGAGTGGCAGATGAAGATAATTTCTTAAAAATATATATTATTTGTAGATATACATGTATTAGGCTTGCATACATACATAATATACTACATGTCTATATTTATATATATGCTTGGGTAAGGGATAAAGTATGAAGCAGGGCACTGGAGTTGCTGAGGTTAAGAGTTCGGAAGGAAAAATTTACTGTAGAGAAGAGCAAAGCATATGCTACTCTGAGCCGAGGAAAATGGGTAGAAAAATGTCAAGGGAGAGACTAGGGTAATTGGCAGAATTCACATCAGAAGAGAGTCTGGACCTTCGCAGAGAAGAAAGAGATGATCTCATCTTCTAGGAACAGGGCTGGGGGGCCGGAAATAAGGTGGAAATGTTCTGAACTCCTGCTAAATGAAATGAGAAAAAGTTGAGTAAATGAATAGATGGACAACATGGGGCAGAGTGTGGACGTCACAGAGCATAAAACTAAAGTGAGGACAATGCATATGTGTGTATTGTTTTGTTTGTCAACAGAACTCAGCAGTCCAAGGGCATGAGCAAAAGCATTGTCTGCAAAATCATTCCAGAACTAAGTAACACCACAGAAGGTGAGGTGGAAGGGTGCAGATTTGAGAGTAGGGCAGAGGTGAAACAGTGGACCAGACTCATGGGTCCAAGTTGAGGTAAAGAGGGAAGCAGGTAGAGGAAGCCAAGAGATTAGCTTAACTCAAAGAGCAGGATAGAGTGGAAGGTTGGGAGTTTTTCTGAGGCTCAGTTTCCTTATCTGTCAGTGGGGGGCAATGGTGAGCACTGCCTAAAAACATTGCTGTGCTAAACATTGACTGTGATAAGGAATAAACAGACTGGTTGGCTCTGAGCAAGTTCCTACCCAGGTGATCTAGGAAGTAATTTACAGAAAGGTATGAATATTCAATTTGTCTCTTGATGAAGTACACATTCTTGCATTTTCTGATCATGCACTGCTTTCTTTGACCAGACTGTTTGCTCTCAGAGAACTGGGGCTCTGTCCATATAACTCTTTCTCTCTCTGCCCTTATTCCCCCTCAAAACTAACAAATCAGTATTTACGGTACACATGCTCTCACTACAACGCAGCTTTGGGAACAAATCTCTCCAGACAAGCACAGGAGTTTCAAACCAACATCAAACCAAAGTGATGACAACTCATTTGCTCACTCTTCTTATACAGAGCTATCCACAGAGAACAGTAATATTCAGGTGGTTCTGAGGCTAATTTCCTAAAAGTAGTTAGTTCCCAACATGTTTTGAGTAATAGCAGCCTTGTTGGGGTAAGTGTCTTGCTTTCCAAGGAGATCTCTTTAAAGGCAAGAAGACTCATCTTTACATATCACTGCTGGGCTCTTCATTTAAACTCCTGCCTATAGTCTTTATGTGCATAGTTTGTAGTGTTTCCAGGACAGTGCTGTAAGAGTCAGTCAGAGCTTGATTAACTAGAGCCTATTTTCATGTAGTCATCAACCAGAACTTGCATTTGGCTTTATAAAAAGGGAAAGAAGTGAAAAGAAAATATGTAGAGATCAGGGCTTTATTTCATAAAGCAAAACCAAACATAATCAATTAAATCAAACAATAACCAAGCAGAACAGACAAAAGAAAGCAGCTTCTAATAGGTACTTGGGACCTGCCATAGATTCAACCATAAGAAACAGTCAGAGCGACCGGGCTTGGTGACTCAGCCTGTAATCCCAGTACTTTGGGAAGCTGAGGTGAGTGGATTGCCTGAGCCCACGGGTTTGAGACCCGCCCGGGCAACTTGGCAAGACCTCGTCTCTACAATAAATCAAAAATTAACCGGACGTGGTAGCGTGCGCCTATAGTGCCAGCTACTTGGAAGGCTGAGGTGGAAGAATTGCTGGAGTCCAGCAGGTTGAGGCTGCAGTGGCCGGGAGCATGCCGCTGCACTCCAGTCTGCACTCCAGTCTGGGCAACAGAGTGAGACTTCAACTCAAAAAAAAAAAAAATCAGATATAGTGAAAAGAGCATTAAATCCAAGTGCAAATCTGTATTTGTACTTCCTTGCTGTGAGTCCATGGTCAAGTAGATTTCCTTTTTGACTCTGTTTCCTCTTCTGTAAAATGAGAGTAATGAAAGCTACCTCATGGGCCAGTTGAGAGGTTTCAGTGAGAAAATGTGTGTCAAGTTCTTGTACTTTGTAACTGGCAGACATGAGGTACCTAGTTAATGGCACTTTTCCCTTTACCAACTTTATCTACTTAACCTACAACATGACAGGCAATATTTCTATCCCTGTTGTTTCCAGTACTCAATTTTTAAATCTGTGATTGCACAAACATTGCCTACCTGAGACCCTACTCCTTCAACTCTTCTCTGGCATAGGGGCATGTTTTGAGGTATCTCTGGTTCAAGGTGATCGGATAAGATGCTCACCAGGAAAGAAGGCTGGTTACCTTTGACCACAAATGTCACAATGTTGCTGTGCTGCTCAGAGCCAACCTGGCCCTTTGCAATACAGATATAGGAGCCCAAGTCGGCCACCACTGCAGGCTTGAAGAATAAGTTACTTAAAGCTGCTACTTTGATGGGTTCCTGGTTATTAGCTTGCTCCTTATACCAAACATAACTGATGGGGGAGAACCCCAAGTTTGGCATTGAAAGCTAATTCTCATTCCTTGGGCACCATGAAGCCAAAATCGTTGCCAGTTGTCACTGTGGGCTTGGAGACAGAGACTGCCAAGGAAAGATGAGGAAGTCATAAGGATATGGGGACACAAGACCAAGTCATTCCTGCTGGGCTTAAAGGCATGCATATATCTGCAACTGGAACTAAAGGGGACTCATGACTTGGGAGAAAGAAGGGAAAACAGCAATGCAAATAAAAATAGCTTCCTTTGTAGGATTAAGTATTTTGAATTATCCAAAGTTATAAATCAACTGACTTTAAAAAATAATATAGCGTTTTAAGGATCAAATAGAGTTTTTGGATTATCTGAAGTTTTGAATTACTAGGGCCAGACCTTTGTAAAATTGTCAAGTCCCCTCCCTAAAAAAAAAAAAAAAGAATTTGTCAAGCCCAGAGAAGCTTATCCTGGCTAACTTCTCTCTCCCTTTTCTAGAGCTTCTCTGTATTTGTCTAGTCTCCAGTATTATGATCAGATATACCAGTTTTTATGAGTTTGAAAGTCCATAGTCCAAGAAGGCAATCAGGTTCTGGATGCCAGAATTTCTGTGACACTTGAAGGCACAAAGATTTGAAGGTCAGGAACCCTTCTTAAATTCCACTAGGGGAATAATGACCCTTAGAATTCTCTGCCTGTCCACTCCTTCTGATAAACACATATAACTGAAAAGAGCCTACGTACAGATAAACAACAGTCTCCAGGTTTCTCAGGAGTTTCTAGAATTACAGTCCTCTATTGATTCTTTGCTTATCAGTGCCTTTCTATACCCATAGTGACTCATATTTCTGGACATGGAACTCAGTAATCTTATCTCTCACCACTTTGTTACCACTAGGGGTTTGCCAGGTGACTTCACACATGTAGTGACTCCAGTCATCCATCTCCAGGGTACTCAGTTAGAGGGACACATTTCGTGAAATGTTATGGCTCACATACAAGCAGGCCTGTTAGTTTGCTTGCTGAATATAATCTCCAGAGGAGTCACTCAGGAGGATGGTGACTGGGCCTGAACCATGTCACACCAGCCCCTTCACCACAACTTGAGTGTAGTAAAGGGGATTGTAAGTGCAGGGAACATTCACATCTCCTTTCCAGGGCCCTATCCTGCTCTTTGGAGTTTCCATTGTGGGATGGCTTGAAGAAGAGGAAAAGAGGAGAGAAGTGAACATAGATGGCATACCTACCTGGGAAGTAGGATGGCAGTGACAGACCTCAAAAGGTTTCTGAGAAACACCTCTCAAATTTACTTCTATTATACTTTCGTGCCCCCTGTGCCCTTTGTTCTTTGCCAGCCTTCCCAACAATCAGAACTTGTCCTCAGAAGAACAGTCCTTAACATTGTTCAGTTCCTGTGAGTTTTAAGTACTTTTCATGTTACTGCCTTGCTATGAGATGAACCTGGGTACATAACCTTCCACTACAGAGAACCTAGTTTCTTCATCTATAATGTGGAGAATTAGGATGGAATGTTTTCTAGGGATTCTGCCAACTCTGACATTCTGCAAGTCCATAAAAACATTTTTCTTTCAACATTTTCCAAAAGAGTAATGGAAGCAAAAATACTAAGCAGTTGCGTCTGGACTGTTTCATTTTGTGTAAATATGTACCTGGAGAAACATGGGGACCTTAGGGTTCAGCACGAAAAGGTCCTTTACCCTGTTATTCTCCCTTGCTCCCTAATAAGGGCTCTGTGATTGGGTTATCAACCCCAAGCTTTCCTCTGGAAGACATGAAGTAGACTGTTAGGGTACGGATGGACAGGGTGAGTGCGGTGGAGGGGCGCAGGGAGATCCGAGAAGATGCAAAGAATTGTGACACACAGAGGTGAGAGAAGAAAAGATTCATTTAAGAAAAGTTCATTTTCCACAGACAGGAAGCAGGCCTACACTCTAGATGAGTGTGGCCCTGTAGCGCCCCCCCCCCCCCCAGCCCTGGGCTTAAATCCCTTGAAGGTGTTGCAGTCAGGTAGGTGTGACTGCCATGACTTCCTTGTTGACCATCTGTGAATGTCTTAGAGACCCTGTGACACAGAGACCC
>CAUYQG010082537.1:0-19447 GCA_963574415.1 Tarsius wallacei
CTATAATTGAATTTAGAGCACCTTCAAATTCCCCAAACACAGTCTGATCGCACCCATTAATCTTGCCAACCCTCCAGGTTCCTAATGCCACCTGGCTTTAATGACTTTAAAATGAATTTCTTTTCTAAGCCAGATTTCAATTTAATTTTATTTTAGATCCAAGGAGGACATACATGTGCAGGTTAGTTACCCAGGTCTAAAACACAAAGTTGATGTTTGAGTATCTAATAAACCTGCCCTCCTGGTGGCGGGCAAGATGCTCAATGGGTGGTGTTTCAACCTTTATTCCCCCTCTCTCCTTCCCCTCTTTAGGGGTCCCCAGTACCTGATGCTCCCATCCTTGTGCCTGTGTGAGCCTAGTGCTTAGCTCCCAATTATGAGTGAGAAAATGTGGTATGCAGTTTTCTGTTTCTTTGATCATTCGTTCCAAGCCCAATTTTGGAAGTGACTCCAGAGTGCCCACACCTATCCTTCAGGGGAGTGGAGAAAAGTGAAAAGTTGTGCTACCCGCTGGGACTCCAAGAAGCCCTATCTACTTATCTGAGATAGGATGCCTTCACCAAGTCAGTCTCCTCCTGGCTGAGAAGAGAAGAGGGCGCACACACACCCTTGCCGGCAAATTTAATCTCATTTGATCTCCCCGCTACTCATAGAATCTTCTTTTAAAAATATTTTTGATATGCCAGGTATAAATTAGTCTTTCTAACAAATGATTAAGTCACTTTTCTTTGGAGCTTGCATTAGAAAATGTTGAATACACCTTGTTTGAGTTTACTGAATGTATTTGAAATGCCCTTGAAAGTAAAAAATAAGTAAATAAATAGATCAATTCACCGGTTGTCTTACTCAGAGTCACTCTGAGAAACAGCTCCAATAGAATATAGAGAGAGGAGAAAATTTAGTATAAGGAAGTAGCTCAAGCAGTTATGGAGCTGAGAAGTACCACAATCCGCTGTACACAAGTCCGGAACCCAGGGAAACCAATGCTGTAATTCAGCCCAAGTCTGAAGGCCCAAGAACCAGGAGCTTCAAGGGCAGGAAAAGATTGATGTCCCCACTCAAGCAATGCTTTCTTGTGGTATCAGGTCTTCAGGGAATTAGATGATGCCCAGCAGCATTGGGGAGGGTCATCTATTTTGCTGAGTTCCCTATTCAAATGCTAACCTCATACTATCCAAAACACTTTCAGAGACACACCAGGTATAATATTTAATCTGGACACCCCATAGTACAGTCAAGCTGACACAAAAAATTCACTGTCACACGGGTTTTAAAATATTCTAAACATAATAGTTAAAACCTCCTTGTAGTTATCCTGGCTGATAGTTTAAAACCACAGGTCACTTACTGAAGCAACATTCACTGATACATGAAACCCTCCCTGCCATCATCCTTGGATCAGCTTAAATGGGAAAACTACACTATTTTTAGTCCTATTCAAGAAAAATACATACAGCTATAACCTGAGGATTTTCCATAGGTCAGTTTGGCACTGCTTAATAATTTGGCTCTATATTTTTTAAATCATGGTGAAAACAAACATGACCACTTACTATAATTGATAATTTGTATTATCATTATTTCTGGAAAGAACTTAATAATAAAGTGATAATTTATTCTCATATATAAAGACTTCCAGAGTTGATTTCTACCTAATCATTCAAGTATGAATTTACATTGAGTGTTGCCTTGACTCTGAAGAGGAACAAATTCGTCCCTTATTAATTAGGTAGAATTCAAATTACCTGCTACTTCCTCCTTCAACTTGCCTGACAAAAGTTAACCTATCACGTTAACATTTTGTACAGTTTATAACTAGCTCAGAATATTGTCACATACTCACCTAAGGGACAGAGCAGCCACTCTGGTGGGCCTGGAGGACAGAAGAGACAGAGCATCAAGTCAAAGAGGATTATTCTTCAAGCTTTCAAATCTAATGGAATTTTCTCTGCCAGATTTCAGACTTGCTTGGAACCCACAACCCCTTTTTTACATCTGTGTTCACCCTTTCGGAATAAAAAGGGCTGTCCTTTGCCTGTCCCTCCACTGTATTTTGGAAAGAGATAACATCTGTTCTCACAGGTTCACAGCTGCAGAGGAATTTGCCCAGGATACATCATTCCCTGAATCTCATCCATAGTTGGTCCAGATGGTATTTAGAACATAGAGTTGATGCCGGAATGGGTTAACCAAAACTTTGGGAGATGCTGCGATGGGGCAAATGTATTTTGCATGAGAAGAGGGCATGTCTTTGGGGGGACCAGCACAAGAGTGCTGTGGGTTAAATTGTGTCTCCCCAAACTGCATATGTTGAAGTCGTAACCCCAATTACTTTAGAGACGGGGTCTTTACTGAGGTGATCAAGTGAGAATGAGGTCAGTAAAATGGGCCCTAATCTAACAAGAATAGCATCCTTAGATAAAGGGGATGTTTGGACATGGAGACACATATGGAGGGAAAACAATATGAAGAGACATAAAGAGGAGATCACCATCTAAAGGCCACAAAAGGCCTAGAACAGATTCTCCCCTACAACCCTCAAAAGGAGCCAAGTCTCCAGAACTGTGAGGCCACACATTTCTGTTGTTTAAGCCACCTAGCCAGTGGTACTTTGTTACAGTAGCTCTAGCAAACTTATACAAAGCCATTTTGTGGTAACCACTTAACATTTTAAAAATTTTGGCCAGGCTCGGTGGCTCAGTCTGTAATCCCAGCACTTTGGGAGGCCAAGACGAGTGGATTGCCTAAGCCTGAGGGTTCGAGACCAGCCCAGACAATTGGGCGGGACCTCGTCTCTACAATAAATTTTTAAAAATTAGCTGGATGTGGTAGCACACACCTGTAGTTCCAGCTACTTGGAAGACTGAGGCGGAAGGATCGCCAGAGCCCAGCAGGTTGATGCTGGGGTGGCCACTCCACTCCAGCCAGGGCAACAGAGTGAGACTTCAAATAAAAAAAAAAATTGCCAGCTTCATTGAGACACAACTGACAAAAATTGTACATATTTGAAATATACAACGTGATGTTTTGATGTACATAGACATTGTGAAATGACTAACACAATCAAACCAATTAACTTGTTCATCACCTCACACTTTGTTAACTGTGTGTGTGTGTGTGTGTGTGTGTGTGTGTGTGTGTGGTGAGAACATTTAAGATCTACTCTCTTAGCCAATTTTAAGTATACCATGCAGTATTGTTAGCTATAGTCACCATACTATACGTTAGATCTCTAGAACTCTTGAGCCCAGCAGTTTCAGACCAACCTGGGCAACTTAGCAAGACCCCATCCCTAAAAATAAAAAAATTTAAAATATTAGCTAAGTTGGATGGTGTGCCTATAGTCCCAGCTACTCTGGAGGTTGAGGTTGGGGGATCACTTGAGCCCAGAAGTTCCAGGCTACAGTGAGCAATGACCCCACCACCACATTCCCACCTGGGTGACAGGGCAAGACACTGTCTCAAAAAGTTAAGGAAAATTAAAAATAAATTAAACAAATAAAATAGGTCTCCAGAATTTATTAATTCTGCATAACTGAAACTTTGTACCCTTTAACCAACACCTCCCAAAAACATGTTAATGTCTAAATCACAATATTTACGTGGTCTTTGAACATCTATTCAACAGGTATTGATCATAGTTTACAGTAAGATATTGCCAAAGACTTTACTTTCCTTAGAAAACATTCTTAGTAAAGGTGGAATCACATCTTAATAGCCTTTCCAAATTCTACACTTTTATTATTGACCAAAAGAAAAAAGTCACAATAGGACTCTGAGAGCATACGCAAAAGAGAAAAATAACTGGGAAGTCATTGTAATGATGTCTAACTGACAAATATGCAGCAAGTCATTTTCAGAATTTTTCTGAGCTTTACATTTCAGAGCTCAGATCATAACTGCAATATGCAACAAGTTCTCTCTCGAGAGAAAAGCTGATTTATTAAAAGTATGTAATTCTTCATCAGATAAAACTGGTTGGCAAATAAGTAGGACTATGTCTAAAAGCCAGACTACCTATTAATTCATTCAAACTGGGTCAATGGAGACCCCAAATAATGAGCAAAACAGTGTCATCTTTAAGTAATTCTGAGATCAGAGTCACCTAAGAGTTCTCCAAGAAAAATAATACCAGTTAACTAAGATCACTATTCTTCATCATAAGAGCTTTTGCTTCCAAAGTTAGGAAATATCGGCTTAAGTGGGTATTGTACCTATGTATTCTATAAATAGAACAAAGATTACCAAGTAGATTAAGAAAAACACTGAAGCCACATACGGTGGCTCACACCTGTAATCCCAGCATTTTGAGAGGCAGAGATGGGAGGATTGCTTGAGCCCAGGAGTTCAAGACCAGCCTAGGCAACATAGCAAGACCTCGTCTCTATAAAATCTCAACAATTTAGTCAGGCATGATGACACACACCTGTAGTCCCAGCTATTCAGGAGGCTAAGGCAGAAGGACCACCTGAGCCCAGGAGGTCAAGGCTGTGTGAGTCATGATCGTGCCACTGCACTCCAGCCTGGGTAACAGAGACCTCAATTCAAAAAAGAAGAGGAAAGAGGAGGAGGAGGAGGAGGAGGAGAAGAAGAAGAAGACTGAAGGCTATTAAGATGTGATTCCACCTTTACTAAGACTGAATGTTTTAGTTTTGATTCTTGCTTCATATCTGTTCCTAGTGCCTTCCTTTAATTTTTTTAAGTTACTTCTTTTATAGGTTCTGTGATGCAAAGTGATCATTTGTCATGTTTTAAAGTAGTGCTGAATAATTCCTTTTGTTCTTCCAAGATCTTATATTCAACCAGGTACGAGGAATTCAGATCAACTCTTTGCTGTTTGTGTTGGGCAGAGCAAAATAGCGCCTTCCTTACCTGCCTTCCACATGCTGTCCTCCTCTGGATGCCTTTCTGTCATTCTCCCGGAGCAGTGACAGCCTGAGCAGGAGCTCTGGGAGCCGGGGATCATGTCTTCTAAGGATGGCTCTGTCTGGCATGCAGGAGCCAGGGCCACCTGCTCGTCTCTAGAGGCCAGTTGACATCTCAGAAGAGCAGGGAAAACACTGATCTCCTTCCTCCATCTCTCCTTCCACACCACCCAGTTCCCAAATGCTCTGACATGGTCAGTGTACCTTGACATTCAACCACCTCTTTGAAGGGAAGCAAATAGGGCTGTCGTGGTCCAAGTAATGCTCAACTGCTCTCCCTTGATACTGATAAATCAAGGGGCAGGGAACTAGTAGAAAGAAGTTTATTTCTGAGTTTGAATCCAGGAACAGAGCTGTACTCGAGGTCTTTCTAAAATGGCTCTGCTCACCCTCCAGGATTTTACAGTTCACTTGTATAAGTCTAGAGTTAGCTGGGCTCGGTGGCTCAGCCTGTAATCCCGTGCCTTGGGAGGCTGAGGTGAGTGGATTGCCTGAGCCCGCGGGTTCGAGACCCACCTGGGTAACTTGGCGAGACCTCATCTCTGCAATAAATCAAAAATCAGCCAGGCGTGGTAGCACGCACCTGTAATTCTGGCTACTCGGAAGGCTGAGGCGGAAGGATCGCCGGAGCCCAGCAGGTGGGGGCTGCGGTGGCCGGGAGCGGCTGCTGCACTCCAAGCTGGACGACAGAGTGAGACTCCAACTCGGAAAAAAAAAAAAAAAGTCTAGAGTTGTTAGTACTTATACATTAGCCACGTGACCAGCAGAACATTGTATAGAGCTTGAGTTTTAGCCACATTTATCAATAGTGACATTTTTCAGTCCAGACTTCCTGGTGCCAGATATCAGAGGTATCTCATAGCTTTTAATAGTAGGGGCCTGCAGAAGCATTAATCAAGCTTGCCATAGAGTTAAGAGAGTTTACAAGGCCTAAGACATCGTGCATTATGCAAAAGTTATACACATCACAAAACTTGTGCTTATATTGATAAAAAAAAGTTATATAAATCACAAGCCTTGTGATTACATTGATACTATGTTATTCAAACTTATGACCATTCAGAAAAAGGGAGTAAATGAGGATTTGCATCTTTACCTTGATGGCATGTAGGATTGCAGGGAAGTCAAGAATCCCCTGAAGCTACTTACCGGGAGTGCATAGGAGATAAAGGGAAGTGCACCTTTAATTAGCTCTCAGGAATATTGGTCAAGAATGTGTAGGAGTGCTTAGGCCCTTGCCATGCCCTTCTCTAGGGGCTGTGACAATAAGGACGGACATTAGCGGTTCTCTGCATCAGGATGACTAGCAGGTTGTGAGAATGTTTTAGAAGTTAACGAATGCATCACCAATTATTTGCTATATGTTGCACGATCACTCCCTTTGGGAATGATGCACACCTCTCCTTAGCCCACCGCTTGGGTCCTGCCTTAAACAACATCCTGTCCTGTGTAGAAACACAGAGAGCAATGATGCTTATCCTTTGGGGCCTAGTGAACCCAGTCCAGATCCATGCAAAGGAAGACATGGCCTTGAGATGCCATCATTGAGGTGGAGCTGCAGCCTGCATTCTTGGGGCTGGGAGAGACTGACCCACCAAGTTCATGTGGAAAGGGTGGGCAGTGCAGGGGAGAACTGGCTCAGCCACCAACAGGTTTGTGTGACTTAGCTTAGTTAATTTCTCTTGAAGTTGCAGTCCTGACAGGTTACAAATGGCCTGGATGCCATTTTAGTGCTTTGTCTCGATTTAATTTGGTTTGGTGTTTGTAGCTTTCAGATCATGTTCTTCAATGTCTAAGAGTCCCTTGGCGGCCCAAGGCCAATCAGAGCAGACCCTCCAGGTAGGCTTCATTGAAGCGTGTTGATGGTACACATTTGCAAGCAAGCTGACCCAAGGCATTCAGCTTGTGAAGTTTAGGATTTATGACCTTTTGATTCTCCGACTGGTAGAGAGAAAAGAACTTCAGCAAAGATCAGGTTAAAGAGTTTATCCTGGCTCCAAGAGCCTTGAAGAGTGGGGACAGCTGTTATAAAGCTTTCTGTTCATGAGATGAGAACCTTCCCTATCTGCTCTCAGCCACTTCTGAAAGCTGGATATGACTTTTCTGGAAATGGACCGTCTCTCTGCCACAGCACATGGAAGATATTTGGATGCACAGTCTCCTATCTATGACCTACTAAATGTCATTTATTCTGTGTACTTCAAGGCAGAGCCAATTCTTTGTGGAGTGTGGTGTAATGGAAAGTCACTCTGGAGTGACAAGGGCATGTGAGCAATCCTTCCCTACAGTACACACTTTTAGTGACAGTGGAATTAATTCATAAAGGTTAAAATTTTCCACTTAACTCCTGTAAATCTCAATTTCCCTTCTATGATTGGAATAATTACTTACATTTATTGAGTGCTTACTGTGTGCCAGGTACTCTTCTAAGCCTTTTATGTGTAGCAATCCATTTCATTCTTACAATAGCTGTATGAGGTGGGATCTGTTATTACATATAAATTAGAAATAAGACACATTACCACTTTGCAGGGTTTTTGCAAGAATCACATGATGTAGGGCTTATGAAAACCTTGGGTATCATACACAGTTTGTAATTTCTTTCCTTCCTATTTAATGATAGATTTGAAATGATGCTCAAGTGTAAAGAATGAATTTAGGGTAACAAAAGACAGAAGTACCACATGGATAAGTGAAATTGCCCTGTGGGCAAATTTGATCATATAAATGTTTGGCCAGAAATCAAATTTGCTTTTTCTAAACAGAGCTGTCACCAACCTCTAATGAACTGGCATATTCTGAGGAAAGAAGAGAAAAGTTATCTTGCACTTGCATTGAAGTATTATCCTTGGCACCAAGACTTCATAGAAAGTCAATTACTACTTTTGATACTCTTTCATGTTTCTCTTCATTCACTCAATCAATCACCAAATATCAGGCTGGGTGCTGTGGCTCACACCTGTAATCCCAGCACTTTGGAAGGCCAAGGTGAGAGGATTACTTGAATCCAGGAACTTGAAACCAGTCTAAGCCATATAGTGAGACCTCACCTCAACAAAATTTTTTTTTAAATATCCAGGCATAGTGGCATACACCTGTAGTCCCAGCTTCTTGGGAAGCTGATGCAGAAGGATTGCCTGAGCTCAGATGGAGGCTGCAGTGAACCGTGATCATGCCACTGGGCAACAGAGTGAGACCCTGACACAAAAAAATAAATATATATATATATATAAAGTATCTGCTACATATCAGTCCTTGGCATAAGCACTAGGTAGCAGTGGTGACCCCTGCACACTCCCCGCTCTTAAAAAGTTTAAAGTCTTGTAGAAAAGACAGGCACTAATCAACTTGTTCCTGAACGAATAATTACGAAGATTTAGTGCCGGTGTTTGGGGAGCATAGGAAAAGGCTTCCTGAAGACGTGGGACTGAAACGGGAAGGTAAGAAGGAAACCTACCCGCTGCTCTGTCAGGGATGTGTGGCAACATAAACAACACAGACCAACCTCAGTCATAAGATTTTGCCACATGGAAGATTCGAATAACCTGAGCAAGAGTTTGGTTGGTGTGCCTCAGCTGGAAAGCAGGCTGAGTGTTATAAAGAGGGTGGGAGAAGGAGAGGGGTGGGGAAGACATGAAGACAGTAATGAAAGGGAAAAAAAGAAAAAGAAACCTTTCAAGGCATTTGATGGTGAAGAAGAGGAGACAAAATGTATGCTGAGGAGGAGAGTGAGAGGACCAAAATATAAACGCAGTAGTTTGGCTTTCTGTCATTTCAGCTGCCCACCTCCTCTCTACCTCCAATAGAAATAGCATACATGCAAGGCAATTGTCTGAAAGTGAGCATTGGGGCTTGAATAGGAACCAAAACTGCACTTGTACAGGCATATTCACTTGGTAAACTTCAATCTGAGCAGACTGATCAAAGTTCTGCTATAAAAACCCATCCTTGGGACAAGGCAGCTGCTTTATGAAATACAATGCCTCTTTCATTGACAAAGGAGTTTTACCTGTGTTTCCACTTAAAATACATTTTTAAAATAAGATTTTCCAGACATACTAGACTAACACTGCATAATTAGACTAAACACATAGTGTTTCCAATTTATTAGCTCTTTAAATTCTGTTGTATGAACAAATCTGTGTGCTAATGAGGCATACTAACGTTTCATTTCAGTGGGTTATATAGAACTACAGCATTTCACTAGATGATTGAATTAAATATTTAGAGAGAAAATTAACTCTTTCAAGCCACTAGGAGATTATTCTTGTTCTGGCAAACAGCTGCAGCTGCTGTTGTTGTGAATAAATCAGGACTCTGTAACGCTGTAAAAAAAGAAATTAGATGGACTGTAGTACTGAGTGATCCATCACAGAAACAAAGAACTGAGTATCACATAGTGTCACTCGTAAGTAGACCTTGAATGATTATTGTAATACAATAAGAAAAGGATTGGCAGTAGTGGGAAACTGCGGGGGGCGGGGCAGCGGGACTTACAGTAGTAGAAAACTGGGGGGGAGCACCTCGTCTGCAAGGGTACCTGCATTATGAACATTTGTATACCTAATCTTGAATCATACCCCACATCTTTAAATTTTTTTTAAAGTTTTTTAATAGTAATGATCTAAATATTCCAGGGAAAAAAAATTAAGACTATTTTGGGGATGACATTTACAGATGTGTATTCCCCTTGAAGTCATTCCTATCAATATAGTTGTGTATGTATCTACTTTCACTGTCATCAAAAAGTCTCTCCTTTTCATATTAATTGCATACAGAAGCACATTAACTGCTATTTTGTTTATAGAAAAGACATTACTCCGAGCTGTACCTAGGTGGATTCTTCGGGGACTTAAAAAATTAATATGACTCTGTTAAGTACCCAACACTACATCCACCGAGGGGTGTCATCTTCATTCGAAAGCCAGCAAGAGTCTGACTCGGGTGTTAAGCAAATTGAGTCACAGAGACTGATGATACAAGTATCTATGTTTAGTTTTGTCTCTGCTACCATTTCTCTTGATGTCCTCCCCTCTGGCTACTATATATTTTTCTACCAAGAAAGCAATTAGGAAACGGCGTGTCTAATAAAACAGCAGGCAAGTCACTGCTGATCAGCTACGGAGACCACATTGTAAGAAAATGGAAGGACGCCGACCGGCACACCTGATTGTGTCGTGTGAGACCCAGCGACAAGAAACAGATTACAAGCTATTCAAGTTTGCCAGCCTGGATGCTGATCTTCTCCCGGAAGAAAAAGAAGCCAGGGTTGCTTGGGAAGCACCGAGTCGCAAGCTTCGGAATAGGCTCCTTCATCAGACAGACAGCTAGAAAATCCTGTTTGCAGAACAGCTCCCACCAGCTTCTTTCATGTCCGAAGTGAGACTCAATTTGGGCTGCAAAATACACTCCTGTCCGCGGTAGGGAAGAGGAACGGCGTCTCGCTGGCATCAGAAACCCCACTCCCTGGACGGGCGGACGGCAGGTGCGCAGCTCGCCGGCGCAAGCTGACCGGAGCACAGCCACCGCCTCTCCGCCAGCCCAGCGGGACCCTCCCTGGGTGGCGCCCGGGGAGGAAACAGACAGCCGGTCAGAGCCGGGCATCGCGGGGCCGCGCGGTGACCGGCCACCCCTCCCGGCGCGAGGGGCTGTCGGTGGCCGGGTACCGGCTTCTGGGAGCGGAGGGAGCGCGCCTGCACCACCCAAGCCGGGTCGCCTGCGCGGGGGCGCGTTCTCGCGGCCCCCGGAGCCAGCCCGGGAGCGACTCGGACGGGGGCGGAGCAGGAGGCGGCAGAGCCCCTTCCCCGTTGCTGTCACCTGCAGCCGCTGAAGCGCAGCCACCCGCTCCTGCTGGATTCGCGCGCAGGCGACCGACCTGACAGCGGCTGCCGCCTCCACCGGGTCAGGGCGCCCTCCGGGATAGCTACGCCGGGGACCCGTCTTGGGCGACGGCGATGGCGGGGGCTTCCCGACACCTCCCCGGGACGCCCCGGCAGCTTGTTGTGGCGCTCGCTTGCCTGCTCCTGAGTCGCCCCGCGCTGCAGAGCCAAGTGTCCTCGCTCGGGACCGAGCCGCAGCCGGCGCTCCACCTGCCCGCCCCGGGAGCGCGCGATGACAGCAGCCCCGACGGCGCCGGCGTCCTGATCGCCAACCCCGGGCTGCGGGTGCCCCTGGGCGGCTCGCTCTGGCTCGATCCGCTCCGGGACCTGGTGATCCGAGTGCAGCCGGGGGACCGCTGCGAGGTGACGGTCCTGGACGCTCTGCCACCGCTCCAGGGCGCGCTGTCCCCGCGCCGCTTCCCCTGCGCCTTCGGGCCCCGCCAGGTCCAGTTCACCCACTTCGGCTCCCGCAACCCCGGACGCGCCCGGGTGCGGCTGCAGCTGCGCTGCGACGCCCCGACTCGCACGCTGGTGCTGCCCTTCGCGCTGGCGGTGGACGTGGTCTTCTCTCGCCCGCAGCTGGTGACGCGCAACAGGCCTCTGGCGGTGGAGCGGCTGCGGGGTCGGAGCCACGCCATCGACAGGAGGGTGCTGGACTTCGCCCCCCCGGGGTCCCCGGCCGCGGCCCCCGGCAGGTGCAGACTCACCCCTCTTCCTTCGCAGGGCGGACCCCTGCCCAAGTACGGGCGCTTGGTGGACGCCGTGGGGACCCCGCTCCCCAGGGGCCGCCGCGTGGACTGCGAGGTCTTCCTCCGAGCTGGGGTGCGCTATGAGCACACGGCCACCGCCTCCTCGCCCGACTGGGACCACGTGCCCATGATGGTGGAGCTGCTGGGGCCGGAGGACCGCGGCTCCCGGCCCGTGGGCGTGCTGGCTCGCCAGATCTTCCAGCTGCGGGTGCACATCCGCCCGGGAGTCGCGAACTCAGCGCCCAGGCCCAGCTCGGCAGCCCTGATGACGATGGAGGTGGGTCAGCTCATGCTGACGGCGCTGACTCCCGAGGCGCTGGCCGCGGAGGACGTCGAGTCAGACCCCGACGACCTGATCTTCAACGTTCTCGACGCCCCCACGGCCCCGCCGGGACACCCCGGACAGCGGGGCTACGTGGTCAGCACGGACGACCCCCTCGGCCGCCCGGTGTCCTTCTTCACCCAGCGAGAGCTGCGGGAGCTGAAAATTGCCTATCAGCCCCCCACGGAGAGTTCCGACGGGGAGCGCTTCTTCCAGCTGGAGCTGGAGGTGGTGGACGGAGACGGTGCCGCCTCGGACCCCTTTGTCTTCACGGTGGTGGTGAGGCCCATGAGCACCCTGGCCCCGGTGGCTAGCTACATCGGGGGACTACTGCTTTTCGAAGGTGAGTCGGGGCCCCTGTCCAGCGCCCATAACCTTCAGATCAGTGATGAAGACAACCTGGAAGAGGTGAGAATGGCCTCGGTCGGGGGCTTGAGGCACGGGCAGCTGGTGGTGCTCGGGGCCCCCGCTGGGTACAAGGACTTCTCACCAGCGGACCTGGCCGCAGGGCGAGTGGTGTACCAGCACGACGGCAGTGACACCTACAGTGACAACATCATCTTCCGGATGGAGGACGGGCACCACCGAGTGGAATTCCTTTTTCCCCTCACCATCGTCCCTGTGGATGACGAGCCGCCCACGGTCGATGCCAACACGGGACTCTCGCTGATGGAGGGGCAGGTGGTCCAGATCTCGCCCTTTGTGCTGAGTGCCACGGACGTGGATTCTGAGGACTCAACGATCCTCTTTGTGCTGGAGAGCCAGTCTCTGGAAGGGAAAGATGGGGAGAGAGGGTGGGATCCGGGCCCTGGCTCCACCCACTCAAGCCATCGTCTCGGGGTCATGCTGCTGCGCCAGGCCGAGCCACCTCTGTCCCCTGCAGATGAAGACTGGCGCTACGTGGAGAAGGAAGGCGTTTACGAGAAGGCGGTGACTGAGTGGCTACAGAGCTACATAACGGAAGGGAGACTCTTCTACCGCCATCTTGGACCACACAGCCCTCAACCTGTAATGGCCCAGCTGACTTTCCATGTGCAGGATGACCACGACCCACCCAATCTATCCCACCAGCACTTCTTCACCATCAGAGTCCAACCAGTGGATACGTTGAGTCCAGAGCTGTATCCAGGAACTACCCTAAAAATGACCGTGCAAGAATACCAACTCACTCACTTCCAGAAGAAATTCCTCCGATACGTGGACCAGGACTCAGGTGAGCAGAACCTGTGGTACACAGTACTGTCCCTCCCAACTGACACAGATGACAACTGCCAAGTCCGGGCTGGGGACATTGTGCTCGCTGACTCTCCGGACACACTCATCACGCACTTTACCCAAGCCCAGGTAGATCACCACAGAGTTGCCTACCGGCCTCCACAGAAGCTGGGGATTGTACCACGGTTTGTGCAGTTTACCTACCAGGTAGAAGATGCTGCGGGTAATGGCGTGCCAGGCACATTCACATTATTCCTGCAGCCTGTGGACAACCAGCCTCCAGCTGTCACTAACAGAGGCTTTACCGTCTTCGAGGGAGACAGCTTCATCCTCAGCAGTCATGAGCTAGATGTTACAGATCCTGACACCAACATTGACCAAATTGTCTTCCTGTTAGTCTGGGGTCCCCAACATGGACATCTGCAGTACTTTAAAAAACGTATGGTCTCAGGGGAATCTTTCAGGCAAGCTGATATTATTAATGGGAGTGTCTCTTACCACCATAGCAGAGGCCAGACTACCAGTGACACTTTCCATCTGGAGGTAAGTGATAGGGTGCACGAGATACCCATTACTGTCCACATTTCTGTGCATCCCACCGTGGCTGACAAAAGTTCCAGGATCTCTATCACAGGCAGTCCATTCTTGAATGTTTCCATAGATGTATTAGAGAATAAAGCCACTGAGATCACCATGGGTGTCATCCATGGCAAAAAGAAGGACACAAGCGACTTGATGCTGTCTTTCATTGTAGAGAACAGCCCCAAGTTGGGCACTATTCTGGTGAATGGTTTGCCCACAGAACGATTCACCCAGGAGGATCTCATCAGTGGGGCAGTAACCTATGTCCACACCGGAGGTGAAGTTGGTTTCCAAAAGCAGCATGATGCCTTCAGTCTCACCCTTTCCAAAAACTCTTACCAGAGGGTAGTGGGCAACAACACAGTAGAAAGAGTGTGGGTGCAAGTAACTGTGCTTCCTGTGGACAATGTGTGTCCCAAAGTCTTGTTGGGAGAGTCCTTCATTGTCTACGAAGGTGAGAAGAGCCCCTTGACCTTACAGCATCTCCACACTGAAGATGTGGACACTCCCCAAGATGAAATCCTATGCACAGTAACTAGTCAGCCAGTCTCTGGCTACCTGGAAAACATGGCACCAGCTCCTGGTTCAGAAGTGTCCCGGGCCGGTAACCCCATCAGTGCTTTCTCCATCAGAGACATCCGAATGTGGCATGTCAACTATGTACAGAGCATCCACAAGGGGGTAGAGCCACAGGAAGATCAATTCACCCTTTATTGTTCTGATGGCATCAACTTCTCACCCAATGTCATCATCCCTATCATCATCTTACCCACCAATGATGAGCAACCCGAACTTTTTGCCCATGAGTTTGTGGTGTTAGAGGGAATGAGCCTAGTCATCGACACCCCGCTACTCAATGCGGCAGATGCCGACCTGCCACCCGATGAGCTCCACTTTCAACTCACAGCCGTCCCTGGGCATGGACGCATCATACAGCAGCTGGCCACAGGCAGCCAGCCCGTCCGCAGCTTTACCCTACAGGAGATCCAGGAGGCCTCCACCATTGTGTATGAGCACGATGACTCAGAAACCACAGAAGACAGTTTTGAGGTCTGGCTGAGTGACGGTAAGCACACCACCCACAGGAAGGTACCCATCGTGGTGATCCTGGTAGATGATGAAACTCCTCAGCTGACCATCAGTGACGGGCTGGAAGTAGAGACCGGACACTCCGAAGTCATCACAAATCGAGTCCTCAAGGCCACAGATCTTGACTCAGATGATAAGAGCCTCAGTTTTATCCTCCATTCTGGGCCTCAACGAGGGCTTCTACAGCGACTGAGAAAACCCAGAGGAGAAGTGAGGAACAATCTCACTCAGGGAATGAACTTTACCCAAGATGAGATTGACAGAGGCCTCATCCGTTACACCCACACAGGCCAAGAAGGAGTTGTTGACCTTTTCAAGTTTGATGTGACTGATGGGGTTAACCTTTTGATAAACCGCTATTTCTATGTCACTATTAGCAGCTTAGACAGAGTCTGCCCTGAGGTTGTCAGCAAAAGAGTCACCTTGATGCAAGGTGGCAGAGTGGCCCTCACCCCCGATCTGCTTGGCAACAGTGACATCATCAGCCCTGGTGAACAACTTCACTTTAGCATCACACGGGCTCCTAGGCTGGGCCACTTGGAGAGCTCTGACCACCCTGGGGAGCCCATTGCTTCTTTCACTCAGCTTCAATTGGCTAGCAACAAAATAGCCTATGTCCACACTTCAACGGATGAGAAAAACACGGACAGCTTTGAGTTTCGAGTGACTGGTGAACATGACCCTGCATTCAGAGCCTTCAAGATCTTCATCACAGCTGGAAATAACAAGAAGCCTATCCTGGCCATCCACACATTAACGCTGCAGGAAGGGGGTAGCAAACTGATCACTCCCTCTGTGTTGACAGCGGAAGACAAGGATACCCCAGATGATCTTATTCTCTTTACTATCACCCAGGTCCCCATCCATGGCAAAATTTTGTTTAATGGTAGCCACCCTGTGACCACTTTCACCAAGAGAGACCTGGACGAGAATCTGATTAGCTATTGGCACGATGGCAATGGGACCACCGAAGACAGCCTCTTCTTGACGGTGACGGATGGCACTCACACTGATTTCCATGTCTTCCCAGACACCACCTTCGCGACACACACACCTCAGGTAATGAGGGTCCAGGTAAGCTCCCTGGATGATAGGCTTCCCTGGATTGTCATTAACAGCGGCGCTCCAGCTTTGAAGCGCCTTCACACTGGACACACGGGCTTCCTGATCACCAGCAAGTCTCTGAAGGCAGAACATCGGGACAATCCCCACAGGCTCCTGAAGTATGAAGTGACCAGAGGACCAGAGCATGGCTTCATTATCAAAGTTGGCCTTGGAAACGAGAGCACTCGCGTGTTTACACAAGGTGAGTGTGCAGTCTTCCCTGATTACTCTGTCTCTCTCTTTCATTGCATCAGAGCTCTCTGCTTTGTGCAAAACTGTCCTGGCCTCAGCCATTTGCCGTAAGAGTCTGGTTCTGATCAAATACAGTGGAATGTGAAATTATTCTGAAAACAAAAAGGGCAGTAAGTTCTTTTTCAGCAATTTCATCAGAATGGCCATCTAACAGGAGCCCATAGATATTTAATAAAGCTTATAATTATACCTTAAAACTGTGCACAAAAAAAAAGGGCATGGCTTCTACTTCTGAAATATTGTCAAAGAAGGATACATTAATTTCTATAGTAAGTATTGGTTTGGCTTTAAATTTTAAGGGTGACATATTTAAAAATAATTTTCATAGATTATTAGTAAATCTAGATTTTGAAAGATGATGTTTGGTAACTAGATTTGGGATATACAGTATTATACTGCACATCTTTTGTACTATTCAAATGTAATTTCTACATCTAAAAAAAAACATAGAACTACATTTGCCTGAGATCATTTTTCATTTGATACCTGATATTACTACTGATGGTGTAATGTCATAATACCAACAAATGAATTCTTTTTATTTTATTTATGACTCTCTGCCAAACGATTCTTGACAAATCACTTCCTGGAAAGACAAAGCAATGAGGAAATTGATGAAATATGAGGTATCTCACCTGACCTAGATTATGTGTGACATCCTATAGGCAAGTGAAGTTTATCTTCAAGAGATTCTGATCATCTAGCTAGTGGTGTCTATTACTCTGCAACAAATTAGAAAATCCACCTTTAGATTTTGTTAGGATTTTCAGCTGCAGAACTGTATCTTATGGCTCCCTGACTTTAGAATTGTAGTCTTTCTGAATAGAGTAAAAAATATATTTCTTTGCGCACAGGAAAACTTGTTTTAAAACTGCTAGAGGCAACTCCTTCTTCGCTTTCCCAGGTGATCTGACACCTAGTGGCTTTTGGCTGCTCTTTATGTTGTCTCATAACGTCTTTAGGTAGCTCTGTGCATGAGAAGTGAAGATATGCATGGAATCTGATACATGTAAACCTGGGTACAATCTCAGACTCATGGGGAGTGTTTACAAAATAGTTTGGCTCCATTTTTAGAATTGCTATCCAAGCAAATGAAATCATATGTGGTTCTATAAGAATTATTCCTATAAACAAATGTCCGCCAAAGTTACATTGTCTTTAAAATGCTAATAATTACCAATATAAAAATACAATTATAGACCAAAGTAACAAATTCGTAAAAAACCCAAGAGAATAGGCAATAGAAAAAAAAATCATGATGGTATTCTCGTTCTCTTTTTTCTTAGAATGCAGCAGTTATTCTTGTTTAAATTCATTTTGGCAAATAGGTAACGAGTATCTACCATTATGCCAAACTCTCTTCTCATGCAGAAGAGACTTAAAACCAGATGGTCCTGGCTCTCTGCAGAGTTCCAGAGTGTTGTAAGACAAGCTTATCCTCCTTGGGGGACATTACCCCAGAGGACAGAAACAAATCTCTAGCTTAAAACAAACTTGTTTTAAGCTAGAGATTTGTTTCTGTCATTGTAAATTTAATAAAAATATAGATGTGTGTTCATTTCGTTATTATTTTTAAACTTATTATATTAATGTCATATTCCCATGCCCTGTTAAAACACTGAAGTTGTTAACATATGGGTTTTCTATTGGGCCAATATGACTTAGCGTGATGGCTGCTTTTTTCTTTAGCTGACATTGACGAGATGAGGATCCTCTATGTCTTGAATGAGGGCAGCAATGCAACAAAGGACATCTTCTATTTCTCTCTTGAAGACAATGGTGAGTCAATGATAAAACCTTAAAAGGACTCATAACTATTTAAAATCAATATAAAACTGAAAAAAAATTCAAGAATGTATATAGGAATCACAATCAGTAGTGTTCTAATATCAACAAATGAAATCTTTTTTGCTTTATTTATGGCTCTATGCCCAACAATTCTTGACAAATCCGTTCTTAGGAAGACAAAGCAATGAGGAACTTGATGAATGAAATATGAGGTATCTTACCCGACCTGGATTATGTGTGACATCCTATAGGCAAGTGAAGTTTGTCTTTGAGAGATTCTGATCATCTAGCTAGGGGTGTCTATTATTCTGCAACAAATTAGAAAAATCCACCTTCAGGTTTTGTTAGGATTTTCAGCTGCAGAACTGCTTCTTTTGGCTCCCTGACCAGAATTGTAGTCTTTCTGGATAGTGTAAAAAACACATTTCTTGGCGTAGAGGAAAACTTGCTCTAAAACTGCTCATTTAAGCTGCACCTATGTCTGTGTACTATTATCTTCAAAGCAGCATAATGGACAGCAACTAGTTAACAGAAGACACTTTCTCTACACAGCCAGGGATAAGATGATTATGTGGTCAAAAGAAAAATCATTTTGCAGTATGACAGAATAATAGCAGAAATTATGTCTGTGTGCTGTTTGCCACTCAATAACCTCTTTCAGTATAAATCATTAGTCATTCCCAGTAAGTAACACGCATTTTCTGCCCAAATAATGTATAATCAATCAAGGACTGAATTTATTGGAAAGTCGTCCTATGTGAGATAGCCTATGGTATACTGGGTTAGAATCTCAACTTGCCGCATGTGACCTTGAACAAGTTACCTTGGTCGTGTTTGCTATTCATTCCCTCATCCATAAAATGATCTTCATACCTATGCCAAAAGGTTGTTAAGAGGATTGAATAAAGCACTTGCCACAAAGCAGATTCTTATTAATTGTTACTTTCTCCACCTCTGATGAGACTAAATACAGTGGAAACCACTGATCCTTCCTCCAGATAGTCTCCTTTAGAGTTTAATCAAACCTTCCCTCCCTTTCCCAAGTCGTCCGGAATCAGTTACTGAGAAGATAGTTAATGACATTTAAACAGATTCATAAAGTGAACAGATGTTTTATAGTGACTATTTTCCTTTCTGGTTATGAAACTGCCGATGCCCTAAAAAGAAGTACCTCTATCTCTGATACTATGCATTGTGGACATCAGAAACAAAAATCAGTCTGTGATGATACTGTAGTGTGAATTTTATGTCGCTATCATTTTTTTAGTGCTTTCTATGGGTTAGCCAGTGCTTATAGACATTAGGACTTTCTAGTCTCACCACAAAATAAGAGGTAGATGTAATGATGTGTATTTTTAAATGAAGACATCAAAACTGAGTAACTTGCCTGAAGTCATACAAATCCAGGTCTCACCAATTCCAAAGCCAGGGCTTTTGATGGCTCAAGCCTATAATCCCAGCACTTTGGGAGGCCGAGGCAAAAGGACTGCCTGAGCCTAGGGGTTCCAGACCAGCCTGAGCAACTTGGTGAGACCACGTCTC
>CAUYQG010082538.1:0-75961 GCA_963574415.1 Tarsius wallacei
TCCAGCTACTCGGAAGGCTGAGGCGGAAGGATCGCCGGAGCCCAGCAGGTCGAGGCTGCGGTGGCCGGGAGCGGCCACTGCACTCCAGTCTGGGTGACAGAGTGAGACTCCAACTCAAAAAAAAAAAAAAAAAAAAAAGAAAACAGGGAAGGAAAATTAGAGGCAGTGAAGATAGATTCAATTCAATTCAATTTGGCTGCTGCTGTGTGGCACTGATTAAAATGAAGCCTCCTTGATTATTTGAGTGCAAACTGGAGATTTTTGTTTGGAAATAGCAGTTTGCTGCATGGATGAATGAGTTTGGCCATTTGGGTTAAACTGACCCATCAGTTAGCTGGATGGTTAATTGCTTTCGATTTGGAGATTCATACATTTAGGGTTGCTGTGATCAGCGTTCCCCCTCGTGAACTGTTAAGCTGCAGGCATGCGGAGATGGGCGCCCAGAGAACGGGTCTGTCTGTTAGGCACAGCTGCTCCTGGACCTGTCCTTGAGGCCCCTGCCGTGGCCGGGCTCACCCTTCTCCTTTCCGATTTGTCTTGGTTTTCATTCCGTGTCTGGCCCCATCAGGCAGAGTGGGGTTGGTGTGACAGCCTGGCAGAAGGTAAGGGGTGAGCTCGCTGGCCTCTGAGGGGTTGGATAGGAAGCCTCAGGAAAATTCTCTCAGCTTGCTTGCGGTGTTGCATCAGCACACCTGGCTAATTTTTATGGAAACGAGGTCTCACTATGTTGCCTAGCCTGGTCTCGAACTTGTGGGCTCAAACAGTCCTCCTACCCTAACCTTCCGAAGTGTTGAGATTACAGGTTTGAGCCACTGTGCCTGGCTGCAGCCCACTTTTGAAATGATATGAGACATATCCACTTTTTTTTTTAACCCTTTGATAATGTAGGGCCCTGACCAAACAGACCACCTTCTCCTTCCCGCTCAGATCTTCCAAAATATGCTACATATTTGTCTTTTAAAAAAAATCAATCCAAATTGTCTGTTTTCGTTAACTTTGTCTATGCCACTGTACTATTTAGCATAAAGTTTGGTTAGATGTTTCAGAAAAGTCAGAATCACAGTGGCTTAAAGAAGATAAAAGTTACTTTTTCCCTTACCTAAGAGAAGTCTGGAACCAATAGGGTGGCTCACTATGTTAGAGACCCAGTCTCCTTCTGTCTGGCCAGTTTGCTCTCTCTAGTGCTTTGTCTCATGATCCAAGATGGCCGTTGAAGCTCTGGTCATTGTATCTACATTTTAGGCTGCACAAAAAAGTTGTTCTCTGTATCTCTCATACCAGGCACACCCTTTAAGGAGACCTCACAGAAGTATCATACAAGATTTTCTTGCTGGCTCAGCTAAAAATTAGGGATTCTTTTACTAAGGAAAGAGAGCAAGATAAATATAAGGGTAGGTATCTAGTATTTTCTGCCTCAGTCACTGAACTCTTCACCTCTAGTTAGTTGTTCCTCTGCCTGTATACTGCCTCCGATTTCCAACCATGAGGTTCAAAATGGCTTTCTGCTCCTTCCAGCAATCCCCATTTTAGTTTGTGAAATTAAAGATCTGTTTAATCTGAGAATGGCCATATTGTCCAGAGCTTAAAATAAACACAAACAGACAAACCAATTGAATGTTGTGTTGCTTCAAAGGAAATTCAGTGTGGTTTGACCTAACAGTTTGGACTTTCCTGAGTTCATTATTTAGGTCAGGAATTAGCAAATATTTTCTGTAAAGGACCAGATAATAAATATTTTAGGACATGTGGACCCTACCCCATGTTCCAACTACTCAGCTGTGTCTTTGTAGTTCAAAAGCAGTCATAGACAGTAAGTAAAAGAATAAGCATGTTGTGTTCCAATAAAACTTTAGTACCCTGAAATTTGAATCACATATAATTTTAATGTGTCATGAAATATTATACCTGTCAATTTTTCAACTATTTAAAAATGTATAATAAAAACCATTCATAGCTCACAAGCTGTATAAAAGCAGGTGGCAAGCTGAGTTCGACTCAGGGGCATAGTTTCTGACTCCCGATTTTCTGATGATTGTAGAGGTAAGTCTTAAGAAAAAAGTAATGTTTTGCTGTTCTAAATGGAAGCTTGGTTACCTAGGGTAAGACTCTGGAGTGGTACAGAGGGAAGGAAAATCTACATTTTTCGAATTGAGTCAGATTCAGTTTTGAGGCCATAGATACTAAAATGCTTAAAAATATATCACCCAATTAAGAAAATGTCCAGGCCAGGCTCAGTGGCTCAGCCTGTAATCCCAGCACTTTGGGAGGCTGAGGCTAGTGGATTGCCTGAGGCTGCGGGTCCAAGACCAGCTTGGACAACTTGGCGAGACCTCGTCTCTGCAATAAATAAAAAAATTAGCCGAGTGTGATAGCACGCACCTGTGGTTCTGGCTACTTGGAAGGCTGAGGTGGAAGGACCGCCGGAGCCCAGCAGGTCAATGCTGGGGTGGCTGTGAGTGTGCCACTGCACTCTAGCCTGGGCGACAGAGTGAGACTCCAACTCAAAAAAAAAAAAAGAAAATGTCCATATTTTTTGGAGTTGAAATTTTTGTTTTTTTAGTCTGATAAAATATATGTAACTTAAAATTTAATATCTTAACCAATTAAAAAATGTACAATTAGTGATAGCAAGACATTTGCAGTGTTGTACAATCATTATCACGCTTCATTAATTTTTCCATCATCCCAGACAGAAACTCTGTATCTGTTAAACAATAGCTTCCCATTGTCCCCTCTTTCCTACCCAGGCATCCTCTATTGTACTTACCAACTCTCTGAATTTGCTTATTGCGGGTACCTCATCAGTGAAATCATGCAACGTACTGTTGTCAGTGGCTTATTTCACTTAGCAATTTGTCTTCAAGTTTCATCCATATTGTAGCATGTATCTGAACCTTACTCCTTTTTAAGGCTGAATAATATTCTGTTGTTTTGTTTATCCATTTGTTTAACTGTTGATGGACATTTGAGCTGTTTTCACCTTTTGGCTATTGTGAAGAATGCTACTTTTATTGACATACAAGTATCTGTCTGGGTTCTCGCTCTCCATTTTGGGGGGTACATACCCAGAAGTAGAATGACTGGAACATATAGTCAGTCTGTATTTCATTGGCTGAGAACCCATCACTTTGTTTTCCACAGAGGCTGCACCGCCTTACATTCCTACCAGCTGGTCTTCACATCCTTACCAGCATGTGTTTTCTTTCTTTTTTAAAGTGATAACTATCTGACTGTGTGTGAGTTGGTATCTCACCATAGTTTTAATTTGCATTCACCCTGATGACTAGTGAGGTTGAGTATCTTTTTATGTGCTTTTTGGCCATTTGTATATCTCCTTTGGAGAAATAGACAATTTTTTTTTCCATTTTAAATTGTTTTTGTTTTTTCCCCTCAAGTTGTAGGAGCTCTTACATATTATGGATTTTAATCCTCTATCAGATCTATTATGTGCAAATATCTTCTTCCATTGTGTGGCTTATCTTTTCAGTCTCTTGATAGTGTCCTTTGCATAACAGTTTTTAATTTTGATGAAGTCCAATTTTTGTTTTCTTTGCTTTTGGCATCACAGCCAATATATCATTGACAAATTCAACGTCATGAAGATTTTCCCCTGTTTTCGTCTGAGTTTTATAGTTCTTATAATAAGGTTTTTGGTCCATTTGGAGTTAACTTCCAGAAATGTTTTTAAATTTAATTTTTGTATATAGTGTTAGGTAAGGGTCCACTGTCATTCTTTTTTTTTCTTTTTGAGTTGGAGTCTCACTCTGTCACCCAGGTTGGAGTGCAGTGGCACACTCATGGTCACCACAGTCTCGACCTGCTGGACTCAGGCGATCCTTCTGCCTCCGCTTTCCAAGTAGCTGGAATCACAGGCACATGCCACTACACCCTGGCTAATTTTTTGATTTATTGTAGAGAGTAGGTCTCGCCAAGTTGCCCAGGCTGGTCTCGAACCCCTGGACTCAGGGAATCCTATCACCTCCGCTTCCCAAAGTGTTGGGATTACAGACGCGAGTCACCATGCCCAGTCTCACCTTCATTCTTTTGCATGTGGATATCCAGCTTTCCCAGTACCATTAAAAGAAAAAAGTCTGTTCTTTGCACATTGAATGGTCTTGATACCCTTGCTGAAAATCACTTGACCAGGCTGGGTGTGGTGGCTCAAGCCTGTAATCCCAGAACTTTGGGAGGCTGAGATGAGAGGACTGCCTGAGCCCAGGGGTTCGAGACCAGCCTGGGCAACTTGGCAAGGCCTCATCTCTACAATAAATTAAAAAATTAGCTGGGTGTGGTTGCATTCGTCTGTATTTCCAGCTACTTGGAAGGCTGAGGCGGAAGTATCACCTGAGCCCAGCAGGTCAAGCCTGCCACTACACTCCAGCCTGGGCAACAGAGTGAAACTCCAACTCAAAAAAAAAAAAAAAATCACTTGACCATATATGTGAGGGTTTATTTCTGGGCTCTTTTCTTTCAGTCTATATGTTTGTGGTTATACCAATATCATACTGTTTTGATTACTGTTGCTTTATAGTAAGTTTTGAAATCAAGAAGTGTGAGTCCTTCAGCGTCCCCCCATAATTGTTTTGGCTGTTTGAGATCCCTTGAGATTCCATAGGAATCAGTATAGATTTTCTTCTATTTCTGCAAAAATGCCAGGGATTTTGACAGGGCTTGATGGAATCTATAGGATGCTTTGGGTAGTAGTGTCATCTTGAAACAGCCTATATAAAATTACCTTCATGTCCTGACCCCTGGGGGAGAAACAAGGCTGGTCAACATATTTGTTCTTTTTTTTTTTTTTAGGGGGACCAAAGAAAAAGTTTTATTTAGATAATCAGGAGGAAACTAGGAGATGAAATCACTTTTATTTTTTAGAGAGATTATTTTTTTTTAATTTTGGAGGGTTGGGGTAATATCTTTAGACTATGCCTTAAAATAAAAGTGTTCCCCAACCCTGCCCATCATAGTTCATTCTCTATTCATGATTCTAAAAGGGCATGGTTTGGTGAAGGGTAGATCCAGTTATTCTTAGGCTGGTAGGGTTGGTTCAGAAAAAGTATCTCATAGAACTAAGAGGTTGGAAAGACCCAAGAAGGCCTTAAAAAGGACAGAAGGCCAGGTGCAGTGGCTCACATCTGTAATCCTAACACTTTAGGAGGCCAGAAGATTGCTTGAGACCAGGAGCAGGAGCTCAAGACCAACCTGGGCAACACCATTAGACCTTGTCTGAATTATTTAAACAAAAAACAAAGTTTGGGCTGGACTCCGTGGCTCAGCCTGTAATCTCATGCTTTCGGAGGCCAAGGTGAGTAGGTTGCCTGTTTTCAATAGCTATTGGGTTCTTAAATTTTTTGACCCTAAGTGCAAAAGTAAGAAAATAAACCTGCATTTATTTGCATCAAAAATCTAATTTTCTGAACCTGAATGTGTTTCTCATTACTTCTCCATTGCTTTATTGTGCCAGCGAGTTCTGAGAGAAAACACAAAGAATCAGAAAGTTAGGCTGGGCAACCCTGATGGTATGGGCTGGGGAGCTTCATCCAGCCATGTAACATTTCTGTTGGCTCTGAATGCTCGACAATTGGACCAGCAACTAGAAATCTGGAGGTTTTATGTCCAAATCGGGGTTTCTGATTGTTCTGGAAAAATACAATGATCTGGAAACACTGCTGTAAATTCCTCTTGGCCACCGTCAGCCAGAGTGGAGCAGCAGTCTTCCCGAGGGAGTAGTGTGCACCATGCTACACTGCGGCCCTTGTGCCCTGAAGTCTCATACATTCCCTTTCCTGTCCACCTGCTTCGGTGACTCACCTCTGCTACTCTGGACCTACTCCAAGAAGATGGGGCTCAGAAGACAGAGCCAGCAATGGTCAGTGCTTTATCTAGGCTACATGGGGGGTGGAGGGTGAGGACACTCCCTGGGTCCTCTGCTCCCTACTCCTGAGGGTAACTGAGTCTAAAGGAAACAGAGCAAGAAACCCAAGGCCCAGGGCCTCTGGAGAATCGCGGAGAAACCAGTCCTAAGTTCATGTTTTAGGGTTGATGTGATTTTTATAGGAATGGTATTCCAATGTGGGATTTTAAGACCCAGGACACGGCCAGTCAGGAAGTCCGTGGCTGTGGGACTTCAGAGACTCCATATTTACTGACACTGTAAATGTCAAAGGTTCAGAATATGCCAGCTTCTCCTGAAACTGTCTATGTCTCCAGCACATGAGCTTTTTGCTCAATGTTTAATAAGCTATTTGCTTCATCCTTCTACTTGGAGTAACTTGTTCTTCAACTTCCCTGAAAGTTACTTCAAACCATAAACTCTATACATGCCTCTAAAATAACTATAACTTTAATTCTCCTATTTAGGCATTCATCCTCCCCCAAACTGGCTACACCCTTGGGTGGAAACTGTGTCAATCTCCTGTCTGGGTTCCTGTGATTTTGGAGTGCTGGGCATACAGCAGGGCTTGGAGAGTACCCTATGACTGCCTCACTGCAGCAGGTGGATGGAAAATGAGCCCTGATGCTGTGTGGCTCCGAACCTCTCTGAGTTTGCCTTTCAAGGCCCTGTAGCAGGCAGAATCCTCCCTCTAACCTGCCAGCTCTCCAGGTTAAAGTGTCTTGACATTCTTGGATACTTTCTTGTCAGTGGTGATCCCTTTGATTGTTTTAGATGCACATTGTGGCCTGTGTACTACCACCTGATGCTGGAAGACGTTACCTCTGTAAATCTGAGTACTTTTATGTGTAAAATTCCTACTTACTCACTGGGTGGTTGAGAGCATCAAATGAAATGATCTCACATAAGAACCTAGTGCAGTGCCTGGTACATGACAGCTGCTTTAAAAATGTGTGTCACTTTCTTCTCACCTCAGCTTTCTAGGTATAGTATGTTTTCCCAAAGGAATGAAAAATAGAAATGTTTATAGTATCCAAGTTATAGATAACTACATAGCACTCGTTATGCAGGGTAAGATGAAGTCCTCTGGGCATTGCTAATTGACAGCTATTTTATTGTCCTTTTGTGTCACTGAACCAGTATATTAGTACCTTATCTTCAGAGTAGAATTTTCATAATGATTCCTACAGCCAAAAGTTTGGTATATTTACAAAATCTAAAAAATGTGTGTGTGTGTGTGTGTGTGTGTGTGTGAGGTGGGGTGGGAACACAACTTTCAATCTAGTTAAGAATATTTCTCTTGAACTCTTGACAATATCCCTTAATCTAGCTAACTCCTTGTTTTTCATGGGTTTCAGACTTCTAAATTACTTACACCAGGCCAGGGAGCAGCTGAGAATGTCTTCTCAGAGGCTGTATTCCTGAAAGCTTGGGGAAATGAGTCACTATCCAGAAAAATCAGCTCTCTGAGCTGTCTGCATACTAGTAGAAATCCAGGCCTAGCCACTGCAGCCAGCTGTCCTGTTGTCCAGCAGCAACACTTTCTCCTCTGCGCATGCTGTAGCCCCCGGCATGGCACTTGGCACAGAGCAGCAGCTTGCTGAATATTTGCTGAGCGGTACAAAATAAAAACACCACAGCTTCACCAAGGATCACATGGAGGTTGGGCACACCTTCTTGACAATAGGGAAGAAGTTAGTTAAGAGTTACAGACGCTCTACATAGGAAAGGAAATGAGTAAAATAAAATGTGAAACATTTCCCAGAAGGGGATAGTCCTACCCATGGAGGGGACACTTCAAAAATAAATCATGAAGATTCAAAAATTATAGGCAGAGGATTATTTTAGTGACCTGTACTTGGTCCTTTTTCACACAAGTATGGTCTGAAATAAGCACCACTAATCTCAGGCCTTGTGGAACCTCTAAACCACTTTCTGCATACATGATGGGATCAAGGGAAGCCCTGGTCCAGGAAGGACGGCCAGTGTTTCCTTCTCTACTCCTCTCTCCTCTTCTTCTGCTGAGAGGGATGGGCTGACACCGACTCTTGGGGCAACACTCAGCTTTCCTCTGCACACCAGTGAAGGCTTCTTATTCCTTAGCCTCTATTGCAGTTTTTTCTAAACTCCCAAACTCACCAGTACACGGTGCTGGAAGATGAAGTATTTTAAAACCAATTGTATCCCCCAGTTCCTAAGAGTGTTGCACTGTTGTTATAAATAACAGACCCTCAGTAAATCACTGAGGAAGACAGACACTCAAACAGCAAGTTATAACACTAGACAGAATGAAATAAGTGCCCAAATATAAAAACCACTGCAAGAAGTTACAGAGGGTAATGGAAGGAGAGCAGTGCTTACCTGCTTGGGCATGGGCTGAACTTCCCAGGGACACACCCCTCCCTTTGTTTCCTCTAGCTATATAATCTTAGGCAAGCTATATAACTTCTATGTACTTCAGTTATCTTAATTATACCTATGTTGCTACCTTAATGATACCCAGGGATGTCAGAGAGCCAAAGAAGGGAATGGCTTTGAATGTGTTCTGGGGAAAGACGAACAGCCTGTGTGTATGAGGAGGGTCAGACAGATGGCCAGGCCTGCCTGCATTCTAAGCTCTTGGAACAGACCAATAGCCCGGAGCCCTGGGCACTGGCACCATACCTTGATGACGACAGAATTGCATAAGAAGTGAGGTTGACACGTGCCTTGGCATGCCATGGTGGGTGTATGCTGGAACTGAAGGCCTCATCTTTCACGGTGTGGCCTGAATAGCAGACATCTGGGTTCTGGATGGACCAGAGGCCCCATCATGTCAATCTCCTCTGTGGTCTGAGCTTGGTCTCCTGAAGTCTTGCAATGTGCGTTCCATGATGGGTGATTTACGGACATTGCAGTTCTACTCTTGACCCCTCTAGTGAACACCCTTGTAATTCCCTTAGTAATAAAGAGTAGAGGAACCGTCTGAGTCCCTCAGCTGATCAGAACTATGTCTCTAATTTGACATCTCCTTCCAGTCTGTCTCTGTGTAAGAAGTTTCCCTTCAAAACTCTTTTTGCTATCAGGAATCCAGGAATTGTGGCCCTCAAATCACACCCTGGGTTAGGGTCTTTCTGTTGCTGGAGCTCACCTCCATGCTTAGTCATCAGACCTGCCCTTGGGGAGGTTCTTGCCAGGTCTTCTTCCTAAAAGTGGCTTCCGAGGACCTGCTCCCCACACCATCTTCTCTTCAGCCTGCTTGTCTGTCCCTCTTTCCTGACCCTCCCCTGCCTTAAGTCAAGCTCAAGTCCCCTCTGCCCTCTGTCAAGTCAGCCATCTTATCATTGTCATCATTCTTCCTTCTCAATGTTCCATCCCCCTTCGCTGCCCCCCTCTCATGCAGACTGGACCCTGTTGGGTAGCAATTCTAAAGTCCTTTTTTCAAAGAACACCAGTGGCCCATCTCCAAAATCCCCCAAGCCCTGCCAATTCCCATCCCTCAGCAATGTCTTGGATGCCATCGATCACCTTCCCCCAAGTTACCACCTCCAGCCTAAGGCACTGGTTCTCAGGACTCTTCCCTGGGTCCTCTTGCCTGTCAGAGGACATTTCTGTCTCCACTGCTTTGGGAATAGGACTCAAACTAGATCTTTAGCTCCACCGTTTCTGTTAAACATTTCTAGATCTCTTCCTTTAAATTCATGTTAGAGCCTTCCCCTGACCATGCCATTTCTTTCTCTGTCACACCATTATTTATTGCTCTCCTCTCTCTTCCCTCAGCATTTTGTGAACTTCTGTATGAGACGTTCATGTCTCTGCACAGTGGTAAGAAGGTTGTTCTCCATTGTTTGTGAGATTCAGTGAGGAGGGGACTTGTAATATCCCAGCTTCAGTCCACTATTTCTTAGAAATTATTTCCTGAATAAATGAAGTTATTGTTCACCTTTTTTGAAGCCTTAAAATAATATTTGATGAATTTTTTGTGTCAAATAATTTATGACATTCTGGTTTTAGTGGTTGTGTTATTTTTTTCCTTTCCTTCTGTCTTCCTGGACACACATGCATCCATATCGTTGCTGGAATTTTCAAGATGCTCCCTCCTCTCTGTATGGCTTCCCTTTGATCCATGATGTTTATATCATCGTTTTGCTTCCACCCTGGAATTCTCCAGCTTAAGAATTCCAAATGTTCTCTGTTGATGACCTTGCCTAGCAACAATGTCTGCTTTTCCTTACTTCCTTTACATTATTAGATTGAAAAAAAGTCAAAAGTATATACAAAGGAAGAACCTAAAAACATCCTGGAATTGTCACTTGGAGGGTGGGCCCCACAGAGTACAGGCTTCCCCTGCGAGGTAGGTGTTCTAGGAATCCGTCAGCAACAGTGTACCAGCTAGTGTTGTTGTAAGATGCTGCGTTCAGCTTCAGTGAATTTATTTATTTATTTATTTTCTTGGCGATTTGGTCAGTGTATTTCCCTATTTTATGATGGTGATTTACAAGCGCACCTACCCACACTGCATTCAGTGTTCAGCAGTTTTTGACCAAAAATGGTGTGACCCCTGTGCCCCATTCTCCCTATCTCGCTCTGAGCACATTTTTTTGTTGTTTCTCTGGTTGACAAAAGTTCTCAAAGAAAAATGTTTTGCCAATGTGGAGGAAGTGAAATGAAAAACAGGAGAAGCATGAAAAGGGATCAAAACTGACAAGTTCAAAAACTGTTTTGAGCAGTGGTAAAAAGCGTCTTGATAGGTGTGTTGCATCAAACAGAGAATACTTTAAAGGTGATTGAACTTTAAACATGTAAGAATAAATAAACAATTTGTCAATAAATAAATTATGTCTTTTTGAGTAACCCCTTATACGGTAGCATATGAACCAGTGCCCTGGAGAAAAATGCAGTAGCTGTAATCTCTCTTCCTCCAGTCAATTTCCTTACCCAGAGGGGACCAACATTCACTCTACTTCACAGTATAATGAATACATAGAGCAATTTTTGTATGTTTATTGTTTTCAAAATTAGACTTTATTGCACAACGTCTACAATTGAACTATTTTGTTCTAATGGCTGCATGATTCCTCAGAATACATCTACTTACTATAATTTATCCAACCATCCCCCAAAGTTTCTCTATTAATGATCACTTAGGTTGTTTTATGTATGTATGTATGTATTATTTATTTCACTACAAAAAATAAGCTACAGATGTTATCACACATATTTTGTATGTATTTCTATGATAGAGCTTCCTGAAATTATATTGTCATTTTACCATTAAAAATGAAAAAGCATGCAACCCCTTCGGGTCCCCTCCCACTGTGGGAGCTTTTCTGTCCTCTTAATAAATCCTGCTTTCTAAAAAAAAAAGAAAGAAAAATCCATGCACTTTTTAGTAATGTATGATCATGCCCATTTCTGGAAGTGCTGGTCACCAAAGATTTTAAGTCTTTCACTTTTTTTGTTGTTTTTCTTTTGAGTTGGAGTCTTACTGTGTCACCCAGGCTGGAATGCAGTGACATAATCATGGCTACTGCAGCCTTGACCTGCAGGGCTCAGGGGGTTCTTCTGCCTCAGCCTTCCAAGTAGCTGGAACTACAAGCATGCGCCATCACGCCTGGCTGAGTTTTTAATTTATTGTAGAGATGAGATCTTGCCATGTTGCCCAGGCTGGTCTTAAATCCTTGGGCTTAGGCAGTCCTCTCACCTCTGCCTCCCAAAGTGCTGGGATTACAGGCGTTAGCCACTGCACCCAGACAAGTCTTTTACTTCTGTTGAATGAAACAATGTACCTCATTATGGCTTAAATTTGTCTTTCCCTTGCCACTAATGAGGTTAAACATCTTCAAAATGTCTAATGTTAACCTTTTGCATTTTCTCTTCTGTGAAATTCTTATTCATACTCTTTGCTTACCTTTTTTCTTTCTTTTTAAATTTTCACATCAACTTGTAATAGCTCCCTACGTATTTGTTTTCCTCATCTTTTGCAACTATTTTCTTCCAGCTTATTGTTTCATTTTTTTTTTTTTTTACTTTGCTGGTGGCTTTTTTTTCCCATGTATAAGTAAAAGTTTTAGATAATCAATCAGCCATTTAAAAAGAATCCCAGTCCTCCATGGCCTGGTTGTGACTTTCTCACTGAGCCTCAGGTCTCTGAGTGACTGCCTGTGCCCCCCCCCCCCCAGACCTAGTTCCTTCCTGTGCCCTCACTAGCTCAGCTCGGTGCTCACAGCCCACGTGCTCTGCTCTACCTCCCCATGCTGTGTTCACACCATGCCAACCAACAAGGATGGCTTCCTTCTCTAATTAATAACCGTCTCGTGGAACGTGCCATGGAAGTGGAGGTGAAGAAAGTCAAAACACATCTCTTTTAGAGAAATCCAAAACACACAGATATGACTAATGAACTACTTTTAATAAGTAATAGTGTTCTGTATTCATGAGCAGATCTGTAAGACTCTTTCTGAGACTGTATCTGGTCTACATGCAGCATTTTCCATCTAACTTTTCCATTACTCAAATTCTGATGAAGTAGTTAAAAAATTTAAAAATTCAAGTATGTTTTGCCATATAAAATGTTGGTAAGAACATCCATTTATACACATATTTTAAATTATTCTAGTGATTTCCTAGTTTACAGTTTTAATTGTTGTTTTCAAAATCATTTTACTTGTTTTTTTTTAGAGAAGAAAAGTGTTTTTAAAAAACAAATATTTTTGCTGGTCTTGGTGGTTCAGCCTGTAATCCTGTGCTTTGGAAGGCTGAGGTGAGTGGATTACCTGAGCCCGTGGGTTCGAGACCCACCCGGGCAACTTGGCGAGACCTCATCTCAGGAATAAATCAAAAAATTAGCCAGGCGTGGTAGCACACACCTGTAGTTCTAGCTACTTGGAAGGCTGAAGTGGAAGGATCGCTGGAGTCCAGCAGGTTGAGACTGTGGTGGCCGGGAACGTGCCACTGCACTCCAGTCTGGGTGACAGAGTGAGACTCCAACTCAAAATATATATATATATGTATATATATATATTTAAAAGTTGATGTTTACAGTGATAGAATGTGTAATCTATGGCATATGTTCAGGGGAGAGAAAATATACTATTCCACCAAAAAATTACATAACTGAAAATGTTTCAAAGTTATTAAATGGAAAACATATGAATTTTAGAAAGAGGGGGCTGGGCTTGGAATTCAAACAAATTTTTTTTCCCCACTTACTGAGTCTCTTTATCTTTAGGGCCTCAATTTTGTCATGTATACAAATGAAACCATAAGAATAATGTTTCTTCCCATGTGCTTAATGTGAAGATCAGATGGATCTCATAGTACACATAGAAGAACTTTGTAAACTGTTAAGTGCTCTACACATGTAAGAAGGAATGTTGTTATGTGCACTGTGTGGTAGTTCATCACACTGCCAATGATCCCTGGACCTCTGTATATGTCACGTGCGCCCTATTCCATGAGAAAAACACACAAAGAGTTTTTGGAGGACAAGAATAGATGAAAAAACTGCATCAATAGAAGAGTGTCCTAAACGGTAAGAAGATAACCTAAAAAAACCTGCAAGTAACAGAAGAAGAGAGAAAGTTTTAGAAGGCGTAGAGGGAAAGAGGAAGGGGTATTAGGTTGTCACCATAAGCTTTGGTAAGGGGAAGAGTGAATGAAGTGAGCTGATGGTCTTATGAAGCCCACCACCGAGTAGCAGTCAAGTGTGGGTGAAATCATCTTGCATGAGATCAAGGTTCAGAGTTTTGAACATCAGATGATGGGATGTGGAAGTAGTTTACATCTCATCCCCAGCTGACACTGTCTGGATTTGTTGCTCATTTCTAGAGAGAAGTAGCGAGAGAAAGGTAAGAAGACATTGGGATTTTCAGACTGCAGTGGACAGTGAAGAGGAGGCAAGGCAGCTGGTCTCGAGTGCCCTGCCCAAAGCTCGTCCGGAAGGACAGGGGCAAATGACAAGCTCAAGAAGTGAGGAAACAAGCTTCTCTCCCTTTCCCTTTTGTAAATCCCAGGACAGGGTAAATCCAGTTGTCTGAGAGGAAGAGGTGATAAATATAAAAAGAGGAGAAAAGCAAAAGCTGGAGCAAGGGTTCAAAAGAAGAAAAAGCAGAGACACTTCGAAGCTGGTAGAAGATGAGAGAGGTGAGTGAAGGTACAGAGAGATGTGAGGCAGAGGTGAGCTGCTCAGGCAGCTGTTCTGACCATGTGAGGAGGTGGTTTGTGGACAATGTGGTCTAGAGCAGACATCTAAGCCAAGCTGGGGATGTGAGTGCTGCTGTCTGGTTCCTGGCACACATGCAGTGGGCACACACCCTACCAATAGCGGGGTTGTCCTAGCTCACGCGGACTATACACAACCAAGAGTTGTGGCAGGGTCACCCATTACCTTGCAGAAAGTCTTCTCTCCTAAGAACGGAGGCAGCGTGACTCCTGGGCAGGACACAGGCCCAGAGTCAGGGGCTCGCTCTAAGTTCTAATCCTGGTCCTCCCCAGCTTGTGACTGTGGCAAAGTCACTTAATTTCTCTGTGCCTTGACTTCTCCATCTGCAAAAAAAATGAAAAGCAATATACAACACCTAATGATTCCATGAACGCACTGGGAAGAAACATACACGTACAATTCTCTTTGCGACAGTCACCATGGACACATCCGCTTCCTCCGAAGACCAACTGAGTGTCCTCTTTCATATCCACGAACAATGTATCCCCTTTAGAATTCATTCTCCTTGACTCAAGGCCTGCTTTTCAGATTCTGAGTCATGCTCAGGCAGTCCTGCCTGGAACAAGCTGTGGGAAGCCATGTTCCCTGCCTGCTAAGAAGCTCTGAGGGCTGTGAGATATTCTGCTCTGCCCGAGACAGGGTCTGTGAGCTCACAGGGACTAGAAGTCCTGCAGATTGCCTTCAGGCAGCCTCTTCCTAGATCTGGGAGAGAATCTGTCTACACAGCAGCACAGGATAGCGCTACACCAGCATTTGCATCGTGATCTTCATTAATTCTGTGATTTCTCCAGGAATGTGAGGGGCTATGGGACTAGACTGGTCTCTAGTAAAGTTTGTAGAACTGGAAAACTTTACAAAACATTTTCTTATGCATTATGTCATTTAGCTATCAATCAAAACATATGCTAATTTTATTAATGAAGTCACATATTCTCAGATGGTGAAATATTTGCTCCAAACTTCCTAGTTTAGTCAGAGGAGAGTCATACGGAAACTAAATCTCTTGATTGAAAATCTAGTACTTCTCACTATGCAACAAAGCCTGTCCAAATATTCTCAAAAAGAACCCAAAGGACTGAGACATGGGGCCAGGGATTTTGAGTCATGTCACATGGTCCTGGGGGAGCCTTGGATGGTGGCATTGGGTGACTGGCCCCTAACAATGGCCATGGATATTCGTTCAAAAGCATTCGTTCATTACAAAGCACTCAGAACTTCTTGCTATCAGAGTTTAATGGGACTCAAAATCTCTGGGCTGTTCTAAACCTTAACAGATCAAGGGGAGATGGCTGCCATGGTGGCCTCAGGAACTCACAGTTTAACAGGAACACTTCTGTAACCCAGCTTAACATAGACAACCAACACTAAGTGCTATAACAACTTTCTTCAGAATTCCTCATTTGAGCAACAGGAAACTAGACAGTTGAATTAAATAAGGAACACAGGGAGTCACCATAGGGCCAACTTCCCCAGAACGTTGCAGTTCTTTTCCTTTAACCTGAGAACCAGCACACCCTGTTTGCTTCTTCTGACCATGAGGGGGCTAAGCCCGAAGCCCTTTCCTTATGTGCTTAGCTCTCCCTAAGTAATAATTTCATCCATATACACAGTCAGCAAGTATTTGAGCATGTATGTCTTATGAAGAACAATGATATAAACACAGAAGGTTAAAAATCACAGTAAGTCCCCAGGAAGATAAAGAAAATAGACTAGATTTACCTTTTTTCTCTTCTAATTTGCAGTTTAAACAAACCCCCAAAAACTTCTCCCTTCCCCCTCCTTTGTATATTATAATTTCCCCAGAACTTCACTGTGACTCTTTATCTGATGACACAGTCCTCTGCACTGCGCATGACTCTAGAGCAGACTCTTTCTACTTGTGTGTGTAACTTATGTGCCTGCACCTAGTAGTTGGTTAATATGGATTTGTTTTTTAAAAAATGAGACAAAAATGTCAGGAAAAGAAAAATAAAATGCTTCCATTAACCTGTAAAGGATTCTTATTCTAGTTGATCAGGTCATGCTACACAGTGGCTCAGCCAGGAAGTAAAATGTTTAATGGTTAATAATTTGCAACCAAACAGAATTAGGCTATTTTATATCACCACTTACTACCTGATGTCTTGAGTATGTTGTTTTAGAAGCATTAGCTTCCTAGACTTTTCAAGTAGATAATATACCAAAAGTATCTAGCTTATCATTAAATGTTCAATAAATGGTAGCGGGTAGTGACATCATCATCACGATATACCAATCGATTAATATACATAATGCTTCTGATTTTTAGTTTCTAACTTATAAATGTGACGCTGTAAACAAGCAGAAAAACTTATACACAGAAACTCCCTAATCTGGATGCTACTAATAATTCATCTAATATTTGTTGAAGGCTGACTTTAGCACTCCACTAGACTTTACTAACATAATATAAAAAAAGATAAGCCAGATATCATGACATTACTTCAAAGCAGGTTTAAAAGAAATAGAGAGACATTAGAATCAGCACAGTTCCAATCTTAAAGATTTAGAAAAAATAATTTATTTTGGGTTTAAAGAAAAATAGAAAGTATGAAAGAACTGAGGGGGAAAAAACATAAAAAATATGTTTGGGCAAAACAGAAATTCTATGGCCACAATTCCATTTATCCCCAAAAACAAATAAATGGAAAAAAATATAATAGAGTTGATTAAAATAAAAAGCTAACTTGGAAGGCTGAGGCAGAAGGATCGCCGGAGCCCAGCAGGTCGAGGCTGCGGTGGCCGGGAGCGGCCACTGCACTCCAGTCTGGGTGACAGAGTGAGACTCCAACTCAGAAAACAAAAACGAAACAAAAAAAGTTAAAACAAATTAATGCTACAACATAGGAAGAAGTTGTCTTTTTAAGTAAATTATTTTATAAAATTATACTTATAAAAAGCATTTTGCAATCAGCCAATAGTCAACAGAATGTTAGTAATATAAAAAATGCACATATAAATAGCTGATAATATTTAAAAATTGAACAATTAGATTATGTCTTAATGAGTGGCAAGCCAACTATTAATTATAGTATAAGTCCTATCCATAGCATGCATTAAATTGGGTTTGAGGTTCCTATTTGTCACAGTTGTCATATAATGTATATTCATTCATGTGTTTTGATTAGCAATAAAATTATGTTAGACAATGTTTCTTAAAAGAGCAAATGGAAGAATAGAGAATAATGACGAGATAGAACTGTTTTTCTGCCTGTTCACAGTACTGTAATCGGAAGGTAGCTGCGTTTGACTTTGGAGCAGAATAAGTACTTCACAAAGCCAAATCTTCCCTCACTGGGACAGGAGCAAGGTGGGTGAGTCCGCCCCGAAGCCTCTGCAACCACAACCAGGTCCTGTCCTGGGGGCTGGGGTTGAGGACCTGCCAAAATCCTTCTTCCAGGGTTCCTAGTTCATTTAAAAAAATTTTGAAGTCAGTGCCAGAAATTCCTTCCAGGAAATTTATTTCAGGAAAGCAAGTTTCTCAAACCTAATCTATTTCTGTGTATTTGCTTTTGAAAAATGTGCATTCACATATGTCCAGCTCCAGAGCTTGATAGGACAGGAAGCATGGCCCTGAGTAACTGATGCTCACTCCCTGTGCTGGGCAGGTCCCGTCATAGCAGGAGTCACACTGCACTTGAGGCTGTGCCTGTCCCTCCTCTGCCATCCTGTTAGCCCAGACCCTCTGTCACTTGAAGGCATGGGCTGTTTTTGTTGGGTTCCTTATGGACCCCGTGGCTTTAGTATCCCACAAGATTCTCTTTCTTGGACTTTCTCTCTCCTTTGTGGACACACGGTACCAGGCATTTTTTTTGTTTTTTGTTTTGCTAAGAATGAGGATCTTCAAGTAAGTGTTATGAGGTCTTGCATGTCAGAAATGTCTGTTTCACTAAGGGGAAAACCAGACTGCAGAGGCACTGCTTCTATTCCATTCTGTAAGATATATCTATATCTATATCAAATATAATATGAAAATATATAAATATAATATATAAAATTTAATTATACACACACACACACACACATATATAATTCTAGTTCATTGCAGAGGCCAGTCTGATTCCTGTTTCCCTTAGAAGCATGGATTTTCTCTTTACACAGCTCTCAGGATCTTCTCTTCCTCCGATTTTCTGGAATTTTATGAGTTTTATGTGTTTAAGTGTGTGAATCCCTTTTTCATTCTTAGTGCTTGGCATTCAGTCCTCTCACACAACATGAAGCCTGTTAATTTGTGAGAACATTTTTTTCTGTAATAATTTATCTCTTTTTATTTTCTTTACTAAAAAAAAAATTCTACCAAGTGAATTTGGATTGTCTAAATTTATCTTTCATTGATCTTAGCTTTCTTTTTCCTTGTTTCTTCTCTGTCTTCTTTTCCATGTTCTCAAAAGTTTTCTCAGATTTATCTTTGAGTTCTCCAACTGCGTTTTAAAATTAAATAATCTATTTTCGTTTCCAAAATTAGCTTTGTCACGTTGCATGCTTACTCTTGTTTTGGAGATTATTTTTCTTCACAAGAGATTAGAGATCATGTCTCGCCACTATGACTGAGAGTTCACACGTGGTGCAATGTATGTATATATTTGATCAATAATACAACAGTTAAATGTATGAAGGAATAAAGAAATGAATGAAAATATCTCTGCACAGGATCAGTGCTACATTGCCTCTGTCCCCATTTGCAGATGTTGAACAGAAGCTGGAAAGAGGCTCAATAATTTGGCGATATATATTTCTTTAATTTTGTATTTTGAAGATATGGAGCACAATTCAGAGTTAGGTATACAAATGTTCACTACGCAGGTACCCTTGTAGATGAGGTGTGGTCCCCCTTCCCTGGCAGCTTCCCATTACTGCCAGTCCCACCCCCTCTCTCCCCTGACAGTTTCCAACTACTGGATTTGGCCATATTTGCAAGGTCTCCAGGTAGGGTAAGTCAGGAAACAAAGCACAGGGTGTCGTGGGGTAACTTAGTCAAGAATAAGGTAGTGAACCAGATGGGGACCCGCGCACTTCCTTTACTGGTCATCATCACTTGGCATTCAGTGGTTCAGCTGAAAAAAAGGCATGGGGCCCTCTTTTGTTAGCCCAGGATTCTTAGTGTGTGTGTGTTTTCTTTCTTGATTGGGATCCAGTTACCTACTGTTCCCCATGCTCAGAGGCCTGGTTCACCTCTTTTCTATATGGAACTAGGGAGTGGCTTTGAGGTTTTTGACCATGATTCATAGTGAGGAATATTTTTGATATCTTGATCTAGTGTACACATACTATGTATATCATAGGGAAATTGTATACTTATAATGGAAACAGTTCACAAAATAATACTTAATCTATGTATAATATCTTCTGACATTGTTCATTTTAGTCCTCTTTTGGATATTGGTCTCAATTCTCCAAACTGATATCACAACCTGCAAATAAATTGTTACCTACAGTTAGAAAAATACTAGAAAAGATCAATGAAGGTGTATTTCTTCACAGTCAACTATGACACTTGGTACGTTATCATGCCATTTGATCCTTGCTGCTGCCAAGATGAAGGCCTGCCTTGACCCCTGTTAGCCCAATACACCATCACCATTTATGAAAGGATGCTGAAAATCATTAAAGTCATTAATTGCAACATAGTCTTTGTACCTCTCAGTTTAATATAGAACTAAATTTAAAAACAAAACACTTTCCATATTATGCTACATGTGTTAGTTGGTCTGTAGTTTGGCAAGTTTTGAGCTATTGCTGTGTTCCAGGCTGCCTAAGAGAACATAAGGGTACATAAAATGACTCACAGAAGGTTCTTCCATGGACCACAGTGTCATAGTAATTGCAAAAAAAATTGAATTATTTGTCTCTCTTCATAGTCACAGGTACTTCAGAACAACGTTTGTCAGGAGAAATACACAACATGACCCATTAGCCTTGGGAAGTACTGACAACCAGTCTGTGCCTCCCTATCTCCCAAAATTAAGCTTACACCTGGTTCAAAGTATGAACCTACCGCTCTCGAGTCCCTCACCCTCTGTTTTCCAATGAGACTTGCTATATTTCCACAACAGGATATGATGCTGGGGTGTGAACTCTTACATCTAGACCTCTGGTTTTCATCTCTTAACTCGGTCTCACTTCATTTCAAAGAATTTTGGGGCTTTTCCACAGAAAATTTTAGATAAACCATTTTTTAAAATGAGCAGGTCTAAGGGTAGCTTGTGAAAGACTCCCTATTACCCAAGTCACCTAGCTTAGAAATACCCACCATGGCCGCCACCCTCCTCTCCAGCTGTGTCCCAGCAATGCAGTTCTGCCCCTCCGGGCCTCTCCAGGCCATCTCTCTTCTTCCTGTTTCTGCTCCGTTCCCACCCATGTAGCCATGGCCCACAGTCTCACTGCCTATCCCTGGGATGTCCACAGGGGCTTCTCTCCTGGCTGGTGCCTGCCCCCAACCCGCCCTTTCTCTGCAGCTTTGTGAGATGCATCTCTTTCCTTCTGACAGTTCTTTAGTGTGCCTCCAGCACCTTCAAGATAAATCCACACCTTGAAGTGGCGTCCACAGTCCATGACCAGGCATCACCTACCCTCTGGGCCCCGATCGCACTCAGCCGAACTTCCCTGGAACCCTTCCCTCCCTAGGGACGTCTACACACACCTCTTTGCAGGTCACTGCTCTCTCTCTCTCTCTCTCTCTCTCTCTCTCTCTCTCTCTCTCTCTCTCTCTCACTCAGACCCTGGTCGTCTTCTGGAGAAGCCCTTGCCTGGATGGCACTCCACCCCTAGCTGGCTCAGCTGCCCATCATCTGTGATCCTATAGCTCCGTGCTTACTTTTCAATCATAAAATCCATCACATGTATTCATCCACTCATTTCATCCATGTCTATTCTCTTTCATATTCTTTCTTATTTCGAACAGGAAACATATCATTAAATGGTATCGTAAGAGTCCACTTACTGGTCTATTTTCTCCACTGCCTTTAAAAAATATAAATTTTATTGTGTACAGTTGAGGTTTACAACATTATGTGGGCTACTTATAGACAGTAAAATGGTTACTATAGTGAAGCAGATTAACATGTGTTATTTCTCACATAGTTACTTTATTGTGATAAGAGCAGCTTATATCTACCTATTCAGCAAAGTCCCAAATACAATATGTAACAGCTCTATTAACCTTAGTTTTCATGTTGTACAGGAGGGCTCCAGACATGTTCATCCTACACATTTCCCATTTTGTATCCTTTGACCTGCATCTCCCCATCCTCCCACCCTATAACCACTGTTTATTTTTAGCTCTGTGTATTTGAGCTTGTTAAAAACATTCTGTATAATAAGAGAGATCATGCAATATTTCTCCTTCTGTGTCCAGCTAACATTTTCCTCAGCAAAATGTCTCCAGGTCCATTCAGGTTATAGCAAATGGCACAACCTCATTCTTTCTAAGGCTGGATGATAGGCCATTGTGTTTACATAAGGGAAGGAAGACCCTCCCAAAAAATTCCAGAATTTATTTATGAAAAATTGTGCACTTATTCTTACATGTGTAAACTTCAGTTACTTTCAAAGTACTCTTCGTCTGATGCAACACACCTACTGAGACACTTTCCCCACTGCTCAAAACAGTTTTTGAACTCATCCATTTTGATGCCTTTTATTGCTTCTGCCATTTTTTGTTTCACCTTTTCCACACTGGCAACATATTTCCCTTTGAGAACTTTTTTTCATCGGGGAAACAAACAAAAGTCCTTCCATATGAGATCCAGTGAACAGTGAGGATGGGGCATGGGAATCATGCCATTTTGGGTCAAAAACTGCTGAACACTCAGCGTGGTGTGGGCAGGTGCACTTGTAAATCACCCATCATGAAATCGGCAAATGTGTTGAAAGAATCTCAAAAAAAAAAAAAATTCACTGAAGCCAAACACAGCCTCTTACAATTCTAGCTGATGCTGAAGCGTTCCTAGAACACTTACCTGGGGGGTGGGGGGAGCCTGTACTATAAAGGGACTCGCCCTCCAAAAGATAATTCTGGGTTATTTCGTGTCCCCATTGTATACCACATTTTCTCCATCCATTTGTCCATCGATGAACACTTAGGTTGTTCTTGGCTATTGTGAATACTGCTGCAACGAACATGGAAGTGCAGATATTTTTACAAGGTTTTTATTCATCTTCTTTGAACATATACCCAGAAGAGGGATTGTTGGGTCATATGGTAGTTCTATATTTAATTCTTTAGAACTTCCATACTGTTTCTCAAAATGTCTGTACCAATCCAAATTCCCACCAATAATGTACAAGGGTTCCCTTTTCTCCTAACCTTTACAATTTGCTATCTTTTGTCTTTTGGATAATTTCCATCCCTACAGGTGGGAGGTGGTAACTCATAGTGGTTTTATTTTGTATTCTCCTTATGAGTAGAGATGTTGAGCACTTTTTCATATACTTGTTGGCCGCTTTTATTTCTTTTTTGAATAAATAACCCAGAATTATCTTTTGGAGGGTGGGTCCCTTTATAGTACAGGCTTCCCCCACTAGGTAAATGTTCTAGCATCAGTGTACCAGCTAGAATTGTTGTGAAAGGCTGCATTCAGCTTCAGTGAATTTTTTCAAATGTTTTCTTTGATTAATTTTTATCAATTTTTTTGGCTATTTAGTTGTAAGAGTTATTTATAGACTTTGCATATTAACCCCTTATCAGATATATGACTTATACATATTATTTCCCAATCCACGGATTGCCATTTTATTTTGTTATTTTTTCCTTTGCTGTGCAGAACTTTTTTAGTTTTATGTAATCTCACTTATTTATTTTTGGTTTTGTAGCCTGATTGCCAAGGCCAATGCCAAGGAGATTTTCTCTTAGGTTTTCTTCTAGGAGTTTTATGGTCTCTGGTATTCCATTTAGAACTTTTATGTATTTTCAGCTGAATATATATATGATAAAGGTCCAATATTATTCTTTTGTATGTGAAAATCCAGTTTTTCCAGCACCATTTATTGAAAAGACCATCTTTTCACCATTGTGTCCTATTGATGCCCTTGTGAAAAATTAGTTGATCGTATGTGTTTGAATTTATTTCTGGGCTTTCTATTCTATTCCATGGATATATGTTTCTATTTTTATGTCAGATCAGATCACTGGGGGCCAGATCAGGTGAGTAAGGAGGGTGTTCCAATACAGTTATTTGTTTACTGGCTAAAAACTCCTTCACAGACAGTGCTGTGTGAGCTGGTGCATTGTTGTGATGTGAGAGCTCTTTCAAGACCTTTTTCATGTCAAGTTTTTCAGTTAAGATTTTCATGTTTCTTTATCGATGTTTATGTGCTCTGTTATGCTTCTCACAGTCAGCCAACGATTTTGATGTATGATTTGACAAACTTTTGCAATGCTTTAGTCAGTGCTGTACGTTACTGGCTATCCTGACCTCTCTTCACCAGTGACACTTTCTCTCCCCTCAGAAAAATGTTTAATCCATTTGTACACTACCATTTTCTTCATGGCATTATCCCCCTTACACTTGGACTAACCTGTCCCTGATTTCACTTCCATTCTTGCCAAGTTTAATAAGAATTTTAATGTTTGTTCTTTGCTCTGATTCAAGCTTTGACATTCTTGTGATAGCATGCAAAAACATGCAACAACAATAATGAACTCTGCTCAGCAAGACACCGCCACGCATCGACACAAACATAGCTGTGAGACACTGATATTCCAAGGTTATGAAACCCTACCTAGGTGTTTGTACTGTGCTGCCAATGTAAGCGCACAGTGGCAAGTTTATGAACTTAATTGTCAGACCTCGTAAGCGAAACCAACCTCCATTGCACTTTTAAGTTTATTCTGAAGCTGTTCAAAAACTTTGCTTTTATGTATTGGGTATCTTTGGGATAAAATAGAGAATACACCAGTGCTTCTTAGCTGCTTTTCTGTATAGAGGTTGTAGCAGGTGAGATGTACAGATGTACAGGGTTCAGGGAACCATGATTCTTCAAGTCTAAGGTAAACACATTCAGAAGGATGTAATGGACTGTGAAGGGAGATCCAATAAGTTATAAGCTAGGAGGCTGGAGGCTGTCTTTGTGTTGGTAATTCTTGACTGTGAACATACTATGTGGTGGGGGGGCAGTTAGGTGCCAGCTGGGTGTAGATAGGGCCTGCTGACTGCCATGGCAGCATGCCAAGAAGGAGGGCACACTTGAAGGTGCCACTCCACTGCTGTCTGCTCACTGTACCCATGGGTTCATTATGCTGGGCCAAATCTGGATATCTTTTGATACATTTCTGGTCACTGCAACTAGTCAGTGATGGCTCAGTCACCTCTTCTAAAAACGTTGTATCATAAAAAAGAGCAAGGATTAAATTTCTTCTCCTCTATTTATTAGATTTGTGATCTTTAAGATTCAGACTACACACCACAGCTAACAGCATACAAAACAAAGCAGGAGGGCTCATGATTCCCTATTTCAGAACTTACTACAAAGCAACAGTAATCAGAACAGAGTGGTACCACATACGGATAGACATGCAGATCAGTGGAATCAATCAATAGTCCAGAAATAAATTTATACATCTATTGTTATTGAACTTTTCACAAGAATGACAGAGACTTTCAAAAGAGAAAGGATAGCCTTTTAACCAATTGGGTATCCTCATGCAAACACAGAAATTTGGACCCCTGTCTCACACCATCCACAAAAACGAAAAAATGGATCAAAGCCTCAAATGTAAGATCTGACACTATAAAACTCTTAGAAAAAAATAGGGGTTTAAATTTTACTGATTTTTAATTTGGCAAGAAGAGATTCTTGGATATGACAACAAAAGTATAAGGAATAACAACAACAAAAGCTGATTAACTAAATGGTATGAAAAAACCATAAAAAAAGTTAAAGGACAACCTGTAGATGAAGAGGAGCTTTTACAAATTATATACTGATAAAGGATTTATATCCAGACTGTATAAGGAATTCTTACAATTCAACAATTGAAAGACAAATTACTCAATTCAAACACAATCCGAATAGACATTTCTCCACAGAAAATAAGTGAAACAATATTAAGCACTTGAAAAGATAACGATATTGTTAGTCATCAGAATTGTGAATCAAAACCACAATAAGAAGCCACTTCATACCCACTAGGATAGCCAAAAGCAAAAAGTCAGATGATAGCAAGAGTTTATGAGGATGCGGAGAAATCAGAACGCTCATACACTGCTGGTGAGGATGTTTCCAGTGCATCCACTTTAGAAAATAATCCGGTAGCTCCTCAAGACACTATAGACACAGTGACTATATGTCCCAGAAATGTTACTCCTAGGTAAGAAATAAAAACATGTGCACATGTTCACAGAAAAAATATGACTGTTCATCATAACATCATTCATGACAGCCAAAATGGGGACTCAAGTTAAATTTCCATCAACTCATGAATGGGTACATAGAATATGGTTTATGCATATAATGGAATATTATTCTGCCAAAAAAAGTTATGGAGTACTCATACATGCTACAACACAAATGAAGATTAAAACCATATGCTAAGTGAAAGAAGTCAGTCACAAAAGACCACATATCATAGAGAAACTTTTAGAGGCAGAAGGGTAAGTGGCTGCTGAGGGCTCGAAGGGCGAGGAAGTTGGTATGCGAGCTAGCTGAAGAGAGCAAGCGTTTTTTGTTTGTTTGTTTTTGTGATGGTGGAAATGTTTGAAAAATTGACTGGTGATACTTGCACATATCTGTGAATATAGTAGACTCACTTATTCATGGTTTTGCTTCAAGGGTTTCAGATACTGAAGGTCAACTGTGGTCCCAAAATATTTAGTGGAAAATTCCAGAAGTAAACTTCATGAGTTTCAAATAATGTGCTGTTCTGAGTATTGTGATGAAATCCCCTGCCATCCTGCTCTTTCCTGCCAAGGATCAACCCTTTGTCTGGCATATCCATGCTGTATGAACTCCCTGCCTATTAGTCATGTAGTAGCTGTCTTAGTTGCCAGATGGACCGTGAGGTATTGCAGGGCTGGTGCTCAAGTCACCCTTGAGAATAGCCACCATAGCACAAGAGTAGTATAGCATTGCTTTCTTTTATCATCAGTTATTGTTACTAATCTCTTAATGGGCCTAATTCATAAATGAAACCATATCATGGGCATGTGTGTATAGGAAAAAACATAGTATATGGAGGGTTTGTCTCCATTCACGGTTTCAAGACCCACTAGGAGTCTTTGAGCATATTCCTCAAGGACAAGGGAGACGATGATATACCCAAACCCACAGAATTGTATATTTTCAATGGGCGAATTATATCTCAATAACATTGTTGAAGATATTCATTAGACATTTTGAGGAATACTCAGTGGTTATGAGTGAACCAACCCAAACTTCCTGAACCACGATGGAACAAACCCCATGCATGCCTCAGTTTTCCATAGGGCCCAGGTATTAGGTGCTAGGATGACTTTTGAGAATCTGCACGACCCTTCTGATGGGCAGTGAGCTTGGCCCTTCTGCCCTGGGCCAAGCTCACTGCCCATCAGCAACAGCATCTGAGAGTGCATCTGACCACAGTTGACCGTTTTGCCGTGTTCTGCCTCTGCATGGTCTTGTCCATGGACCAGCAACCTGAGGCCCAGTGCTAGGCATGTCAAGCCCAGATAGTAAAGCTAGACTGGACGCCCGAGGCTCATGGCCACCAAGTGGAGCATCCGGCTCTCAGACATGTGCTGCTTTGGCCAGAATCCAAGTTTGGCTGTAGCCCCAGTTCAGGCAGCCTCTGAGGCGCCAGGCTTCAGCTCATGTGTGCGTTCTGCAGGTTAACCGACACATTGAAGGCAGGCTGTGTTTCTGTCACCAGCTCCTGTCTAGCCCAGTAAAAGTACTGAAAAATGAGGGATAATTCTCCCAAGAAAAGTGAGAGCGCTGCTGGCCTGGGTGGGCTCTAAGGAAAGTAACCAAATTCTGTCAACACAAAATACCCCTGTGGTTCCTGCAAAATGTCCATTATGCGCTGCTACACAAAGACCTTGTCTGTCCCCAAGTCATTGACTTCAGGTCACAGGTGGAGTCCTTCCCACATAAACCTCTTAAGATACATGAATGGCTAAGGCAACTTCACGACATGCATCACAGTATCTGATCTTGCTGGAAGTTCATCCATACGACCAGACATTCGTATGCCTGCACCTTTCTTTAATGAATCCAATTTGCCTGGGAAATAATAACTAACTGATGAGGAAGACCCAGGTAAAGAACAGATAGGCTACTGCCTTTAAATGAAAATAAACATATTTGAGAGCAAGTAAAGTGCCTACTGTTATTTCATATTTTCCCCTGGGGTGGGATGTACAGGAATCCTGTTTCTCTCCTGAGCTGTCAGGGAGAGTTCAGCTGCCTCTATCTGGTGGCAAAGTGGGGATTTCATACCTTAATAACCAGCCCCTGGACTTGCGAGCCACCTTTCATGGGTGATCTCCAAGTTCCTTCCAAACAGTGACTTAATTAAGGCTCACAGCAGCCCTGTGCTTTGGTAAACATGATAATCCACCCTCCACTGCTGATGGAAATCAGCCATCTTGGGAGAAAGCGTGTGCACGCTCTCAACCACAGACGTGGAGTCAACGGAGAGGGTGGGAGGTGATCTCTGGACAGAAGGCAAGAAGGTCTCCATCCTCCTTCCTCTTGGCCCACTCCCGGCAGTGAGGAGCGCAGATGTCTATTGCTGGCAGCTTCTAGGGAGCACCAGCATCTGTGTCTGTGCTTCCAGCACAGGCACCTGTCTTATTCTGATTCATAACCCAAGCACTTAGCCTGGAGCTCATGGAAGCTCCGGAACGAATGCAGATAAGATGCATTTAGGTCAAAGGACAGTCAGCAAGGCGGGGCAGTGAGTGGCAGTGCTAGAATGAGTAAGAGAGGGTTAGAATTCGAGGAGCAGAGGGCATGAAGAGATGCAGCATACACTGAGGAAAGAAGATTCCCCTGGGACTCCCTGTAAGAGGAGGGCAGGACCTGGCAGCACTTAGGCTGGGGAGAAGCAAGAGGTAGAGAAGAAGCTGGGGAGGGAGGCACTGGTGAGTCAGGACACAGGGCTTTTGGATGTCGAATGAAACAGTTTTGACTTTTGTTATTCCCTTATGTACAAAGGCTCTTGGATGTCTTGGTGGGGCACAGTCCTAAGATCAAAATCATGTTTTAGCGTGACACTGTGGACTCTATTTTAAAACACAAGTTATCTAGTTGGGCTGGCACTTATATGCTTAGGCATCAAAGATCATGGTGACAACAGAGCATAAATGTGGCCTTGCAGATTTACAAAGGGGCGGCGTGGCCCGGAAACACAAATGCTGGTGAGAGTGGATGCAATGGTGGGGTCTTTAGACATGGCCTCCCAGTAACGAAAAAGGAAAAGGTGTGTAGCACTCAGGTTACTGCTTGCCAACAGCATCATGTCTCATCTACTCCTTCCTGCTCCTAAAGGGTTGTCTTCACTGTGCTTTAAAGATGAGGGAGGTTCCTCCAACAGCCAGGTGATCTGGAAAGCCACCTCATCCCTGCACCTGCATCTTCTTGACTGTAAAAAGGGAGCATCGCAGGACTGTCTTTGTACCATCCAGGTAATGCACACATCAGAGCTCTTGGTAATAGTGAGTGTGCCAAACATTACATGAATTACAGTGTTCTTGGCAAACTCAAGAGAATTGTGGCTTTGAAATTGCTTAGGAGAAAGAGAAAACCACATGGTGAAACAAAGGAGGAAAGAAAGTATGTGAAGGCAAGGAAAGGAGGGGACAGGAAACAGTGCCCAGCCAACCTGCAGGATGTCCACTGGGCTCTGGGCTTCAGACCAGATACCATCTTGCATGTAACTTGCCCAGTCCCTTCAACAAACCTGTGAGGTAGTCCTCCTTCATCTATTGTGCAGGTGTGCCATAACCCAAGCAAAGTTAGGCTCTAGCAAGCAGCCCAACTGGGATCCTACCACAGACATAGTTATGACTCCAAAGTCGTGTGGCTCACTGCAATCTGATGACAGCCAAACAAAAGAAGCTTACAAAGAATTGATGACGGGCTGATAACCTGGAAGGATGTGCCTCATCAACTGTTTCCTTTAATGAAGTGTCAGCTTAAAGAGTAAAATTTACATCTATTTTGGTTCAACCAAGGTCTCCTAAGGATTACGTACCTTGATTCACTCAAGAGCTTTGTTCATGTCAGGTATTTGGGTGCTGGGGACACATCGCTGTGATGAAACCAGACAAAGTCATTGCTCTCTGGCGCTCACAGTGTAGGCAGGGAAGGCAAACAAATACACAGGCACTTGATGTGTTGGGGGAGAGATGCTAGGAGCTTATAGCCTAGCCAGAAAAGGAAAACAGTACAGTAGAGGCCAGAGCAACACAGAACGCAGAGTAAGGAGATGGAAAGGGGCAGGAAGTGGCTCTTTCAGGAAGGTTATCCAGGAAGGCATGTCTGAGAACTTGGAGCCATGAGCAGAGAAATTCCTCCTTCTACCTGTTTAGCACCCAAAGCCAAGCCCTTTGGGAATTTATAATGGGGAAGTGCACAACATCCTAATTCTAGAGTTCTCACAGATGCCATGGTGCTGCTCGCTTTCCTAAATAATGCTGAGTCAGGACAACTCCTCAGAGGTACAGTTCTGTAGACAGAAATAGGAATATCAGTCCCCTTCTCTAACATGGCTCTCTGTGGCTGCTGATGTGTGAGCAAACAGAGAAACGTACAAGAAAGAAGAACTTAAAAGACAAAAATAATATTTAGAATGAAGAGGCAGAAAGAAGCTGGCAAGATGAATAGAAAAGTAAAAGAATAAAACAGAAATATATGTGTGCGTACACATCTGTACTTATCTTGATCACATGGAAATATGAAGCCACTTAGGACCAAGCATTATATGCACCTAAGTGTCTGCATTTCCTGCCAATCTCAGCTATGACATTGTGACATAATCAGCCAGTGAACAGCTAATTAAAGCAGACCTGAATTTCCTTAGTATGGATTTCACTACACAGATGGCAATTAAAAAGCATCTACCTGCTTATATTACAATTTAAAGAAGGTGATATTAAAATCTTGCTAATAAGTGAGTCCACAGGCCCACCGACAGCTGTGCTGTCTCCCCTTCAAGACAGCGGGTGAAGAAGCACGTTGGGTCACCTGGGGCTTCACACTGAGCCAGCGTCACAGGTTGGAACATGGGTTGAGCTGTTGTTTTATTCATTCCCTCTTAGGACTCAGCATGAGAATCACTCTGGAGAGCACTCACGCCCAGCTTCTCGTAGCACTACTGAGGCCAGCAGCACCTCAGCTCACCTGCAGTTCACTCATCTCTTCCTTTTGTAGCACTCTCCACCTTCTCAGGTTTGCAAAAGGTATTCAGTAGAACAGATCATCGAAACCAATCCAGATACTCAACCACATGGGAAAGCTTTGCAATTTAATTTATATGCTAGGCTCAGTAAGAGATTAGCAACAATAACTGATAATAGAAAGAAACAATTACAACAATGTGCCAGCATCACTACTCTTGTGCTATGAGGCTATTATCAAATAAAATAAGGGTGCCTTGAACACAAGCACAAATCCATTTCCCAGCATGAATGAGAGGACCTTTGATTTGTCAAACCAAATTGACTATAGATCTGGCTTGATTAGCTGCCAACCAGTCATTAGCTGCTCGGAGTCCCATGACCCCCCTTTATGCTGTGAGGGCATTAATACCTTGATGTTAGTCATGGGGTATATTCAATGTGGTGATCACAAAATACTCCACACATAACAAGTGCCCAAGAAACGCAAGTTTTTCCTCCCCAAGTAAAACAAGTAATTATGAAGACTCTATAGCAATGTTTAAGCAATTATAATGTGCCTTTGCAAAAAACTTAAGTTGCAAAATCATAAGTATGATATAATTATAATAAAAACACAATAGACATGAACAAATATTGGCAGAAAAATAAATGCAAATGTTGATAATGCCTGTGCATAGCAGTGGAAGTTGGCACATGTACTCTAGCTCCTAAGCTTTCTTTCTGTACCATTGTTGCACAACATTCTTAACTTAGGAGTGGTGATGCTGCTGCTGTTATTCTTGAGATGGCTCCCAAACATTTACACATTTTGGCTAATATTAAATTCTTAGTACAAAAGGGGACTTATCATTAGTTAGGTTCCTAGCCTTTTTTTTTTTAAGAGTTGGAGTCTCACTCTATTGCCCAGGCTAGAGTGCAGTGGCACACTCACAGCCACCCCAGCGTCGACCTACTGAGCTCTGGTGATCCTTCTGCATCAGCCTTCCAAGTAGCTGGAACTACAGGCGCGTGCTACGACTCCCGGTTAATTTTTGATTTATGGTAAAGATGAGGTCTCGCCAAGTTGCCCAGGCGGGTCTCGAACCCGTGGACTCAGGCAATCCACTCACCCCAGCCTCCCAAAGTGCTGGGATTACAGGCTGAGTCATGGCTCCTTGTCTTAATAATGCTAATTTAATGATGATATTGGAGATTTTCAATTCTATTAAACTAGAACTTAATTTTGACAAGAGGCAGAAATTAGACCATAATCATTGTATTGCTTGTGTGTGTCTATATAACACATATATTATACACTTATATGAAATGTAAACATTAAAGAAACCAATTCAGAAAGCTCTTCATGAAAATAAGGCCAAACACTATTAACTGCCTCCTGAATCTCCTCATCACCTCTCATTTTCATGATTACTAAGAGTTTTTATTATTACTGATTTTATGTTAATTAATTTCTGTGTTCCTCTTTTAATGTAGCCACATTGTCTTGCTCCACTATTGTATTGTAGATTTAACTGCATCTACCTTTGAATAGTTTCCAAGCTTAGTACATTATGTTCTAGGAAACACTCCACATATATTCTGCTCCTATAAGACAGAATTCTGGAACTTCAACCCAACTTCTTCACAGCCACAGTTTGTGTTCTTGGGCAGGTTGCTTTGCTTTTTTTTTTTTTTTTTAATGACTGACTTTTCAAGATTATTATAATACTAAGTAGCACAAATCAGAATTTCCCAAGAATTCCTGAATCTATTTTCCAAAATCATTCTGTAGAATACTAGTCACAGGGCAGTCCATGAAAGTAGATTTTGTGGTTAAATATATGTATAAAAGACTGAACATTTATCCTCCTTGTAGAGATAAGTAGTACTCAGTGAAGTCTTAAAGCATCTGAGAAGCTTTTCACTAAAAAAAAACTATCTTTGCTGACACCCTGAATATAACTGACTACTTACACTTTTTCTTTTATGTAACACCAATTTTTACATTCTGTGGGATGAAGTTTCTACAGAACATATTTTGGGAGACACTGGTTCATATACAAATAAAAGTTGCCCAATATTTCTTTGCTGAATCTAGAAAATAGTGTTTTATTTGACAAAAGTGTCTCATTCAAAAGTACAAAGGGGTCGTATTAGGACCATTAAGTCTGTAACAATTTCTCTTTTGACCTTATTTATGACTAGTCTATGGCCAAGTGCAACAGCAGGCCTGGCTGAACAAATGAAGTCAGCTGACATCACTCCCTGTCCCAGATACTCTCATGGCAAGTGTGAGCCTGACTTGCTGGATATCTTATTTAAGGTGAGGCTCTGGTTCTTGTTCATTCACTTTATATCAGCCACAGTCCTGGAGCTTCTTAGGAGCTGAGCAGGTGAGAAGATGCATAAATGAAAGGAACCCACTCTAAATACTGATACACAAGCCCACTTGTGGCTGGACACTGGAATTTTATAAAAGTATCTTTTTCATATGAAGAGCAAAGCCTGCTGTTGTCTAGTAGGTGTTGAATGAAACTTGGCTAGTCCAATTGACCACATGTCGACTTTCTTCCTGTGTGTGAACATTCAGTTTCCGGGGCAGAAACTACACTTCTGTTTTATATATATTCTTCAAAGTTTTGGACCTCTAAGGATTTATTTTGTTATCTTTGTGTAAGTGCCTGTCTCTCCTAAAAGTATTAAGAACATGCTAATCTAGTGAATGCAGATGTCTATGTTTTATATATCAGTACTCCACCCTTAAAATTAAGCTTACGTCCTTCTATTCATACCTTTAACACACAAACATAAATGTATATGTGTGCACATAATTGATTTTTGACATGGAGTTCAAAAGAGTAACGTTTGCAAAAGAAGACAGTTTAGACCTAAAACATGTGGACTCTGCCTTTAAGATTTCACATGACGTTAGCAGGTTTGATTTTCTTTTTTTAATCGCAAATATTCTAGGGCAGAGATAATAGTTTTATTTTTGGCTTTCGTATCTGTTTTTGTTGTCTGTATCTCAGACACTAGCTAAGGTCATGGTAGAAAATGGAGTTGATCATCTCCTTGGATTACAGATAGAGACTGGTGCATCCTAGAGCTCTCTCACGGCCTTGTTAGCTGGTTGTTAGAAGCAGAGGGAGAGGCAAAGGAATGTAAACAGAAGGACCTGAGTTAGTCACTAGTAACTTATTGACTTTTAGGCTGGAGCAGGGTGAAGGTCACATTCCATATGGGCAGAGTCTGGTTGGATTATGAGCTGTGTTTTTTTGTTGTTTTTTTTTTACGAACAAGGGAATTCTGAACACTTTGGCTCAGATTTGGCCTGTCCAGGCAGCTTATCTGATCCACACTTTTCAATTGTAAGCCTCAAACTGCAATGTGCATGCTGTAAAGCAATGCAAAGTTAATGAGTAATTATTAGCCCTTCAAACCCTCAAGAAGTAGAAATGGGTCCCAGGCACAAATGATATTTTCCCAGAACTTGGACTGTGTCCCTTTCTGATTGGCCTTGGTAGATGGATTCTGTCACTTCACATATTGTTTGACTCAGAGATCCACAGCTTCTCCAAAATTAATGAGCCTTTAGTTTGTGCAAGAGGCTGGGAAAGAGATCCTGCCAGTTTTCAACACCATGTGTGCTTTGTTTTAGAGTTCCAGAGTTCCTTCTAGAGAGGGTACTGCTTTCCCCATCTCTATTTGCTTGGGACAATTAAATAGAGCTGGAATAAGCAGTTGATGGATTGGTGAAACAGATGGAGAAGATAGATTTCCACTTGGGTTCAAAATATCTTCCGGACTTAATACAATAGTTGATGTTGGCTTCTGTGTGAGGTTAGCCTTGTATCCATTTCTCACAAAAGAAAATTCATTTGGGGAACTTAGGCAAGATCAAGTAAGATGTCCAAGGTTACTTAGACAAGGGAACCGATTTGGTATCCAAGCCCAGGAGTTCAGAATATATTCTCAGTGTGGAGGATTCAGACCTCACAGGTACCACTCACGTCCCTTTAGATCCATGTCCTTCCCTTTCCTAATAAAACACCTTTATTAGTTTTGCCTGTATTTGTTTCACACATCTCTACACACATGAACACACAAACTCACATAACTTTACACAAAGGCCACCACACTCTTAGCCCTACCACATATGTAAACACTAGAATTACTTTATCTTTTAACATAAATGTTATATTGTACAAATTCTTCTGCTTTTTTTTCAGTTTGAGTTGGTAGCCTTTGCATGCCAGTGTAATAAGTTGTACCTTAATTTTCATAATTGGTGATGGCTATTATTCCATAATATGACAACACTTAGTTTGTAAAACTATCATGTCTTGATATAAATTCAGAGTGCTTTTTTTTCACCAAACACTCAATGCTCTAATAAAATTTTTGTATGTGTCTCTTTTTATGAACACGTTTCTATATTTCTCAGGGACAGAAAAATATTTAAACTTTTAACCGATGCTGACAAGTTGCCCTTCAAGGTGTTCTCATCAATTTTATAATCAGTGCATGAAAGTGCACATTTCCCAACTCTTAGAAATGCTTGGCATTACCAGACTTGCTGATTTGATGGCACATTTGTATTTTGCAGACTACTTGAGCCTAAAAATATTGTTGTTATTAGACATATTTACTTTCTCTTCTATGATTTAGCTAACTACTTTTATCTTTTTTACTACGTTGTTTGTATGTATTCTGGATATTTAATCTTCCCATATTATAGTTCTGCCAAGCTTATCACTGGTCTTTTACCTTTTTTTTTAACAAAGTTTTCTTGTATCCAAGTTTTAAACTTTTAGCTAGTTGTATTCATCAGTCTTTTATATCTTCTACATTTTTTGAGGCATCTAAGAGCCTTTTCCTATTGGAAGGTAAAAGACATGCTCCAGAATTTTCTCCTAATCCTTCTTTAGTGTTTGATATTCAAAATATAGATTTAAAAAAAATTTTTATTTTAAAGATGTGGGATACAATTCAGAATGAGGTATACAAATGGCCATTGTACAGGTAAAGTTTGGGCTTCCCTTTGGTCCCCACTTCACCTGGTTTGAGATCAGGTTCCCTTACTGAAGAAGTATGCCTCCCCAAGCAGGAAGTTTCCAGCTACTGCCAATACCTTTCTTATAGTATTATGGTAAATGCTCAGAGTTCGCTTATGAGTGAGAACAGATGGTAATTAGCCAAAGTCTATGTGGTATTGATGTAAAGTAAGAACCCAACTCCGGGGACCCCAACTGTGTTTCACCAGCTCTTCCCAGAAGAATGAGGACTCCACTCCACAGGCGCTGAGCACCTCATGCCTCAGGATGGGAACTGGATTGGGAAGTCTCTGTCTTCATAACAGTTCCGTCCAATAAGTGCAGATGGACAGACGCTTAAGAAGGGAATGACCAGTGAGGCCAAATGGACATCCTTCTGGAAGGGCCACTTTAGATATGGGGAGTTGGGTTCCTACTGGATGAGAAGCCAGCAAAGAAATTTTCAGACAAAGGACACAACAAGTGCACGGACCCTAGAGAAAGAGATTTAGTTAAAAGGGGCAAAAATGCCAGTGGGCTTGGAGTTTGGAGAGGGCAGGGCTGGGTGAAGTCAGAGGGTGAGCCGGGAAAGGTCAACATGGGCATCTAATAACATAGAATGGGGTCAAGGCTTGATTCTGAGTATGGCAGGAGGTTTTTAAAAGGGTTTAAGTTGGGGAGCAAGTGACACTGATTATTTTTAAATAGCCCCCTGGGGCCTGACTTTCTCTGTTCTGTCTGGAAAACAGAGTGGGGTCGTCTGGGTCATGTTTTCTAACACATAGGTCATTTTTTCAGTTCTCTAAGGACCTACTGGTCTTTAGACACTTAGAGGGGGACAGGGAATGTGACTTTTATTTGCATGTGTTAAATGGGCTGGTTTCCTGAGATCCTACTATGACCAAGACATCATGTTTGTGCAGCAGACGGGCACCCAAATAAGCAGCAGCTCCAAAAATGTTCTGAGAGTAAGCCAGCACAAAATGGGCTAAAAACCTCAGGGCTGGTGTCTGCTAAGAAGACGTCTCGGCAGATGTCTGCACTTCACTCGGGTGCGTGGGCACAGTGCATTGGTTGTAAAAGGAATAACCTCAGAATGTTGGTTAAATATGGCCTTGCTTTGCTATGGCAACCCTACAGGCACGCATCTACTGAGGGTATGTAGGATTCCTTCCAAATTGGGAGGGATTTCTGCCAGGATACAAGTGGAATTCTTCCTCTCTCCAAACAGTGAAGAACACATGTCTTGGAGGCTGGCATCCATCTCCAAATGGTCTGACAAACTTGAGTTTACACCCTGAGTTGGTTAATGTCTTCTTGTATAAATTTAAATGCCCTTATTTTATGGGATAGCTGTTTTCCTCAGCAGATTCAGAGTTCCATAGCATTAATTTTAAGTAGTTGTTTTAAAACAAAAGGGCATACACATTCAACCTTTAGATGATGATAGAACTAGTGTTGAGTGATATTTCAACCTTTTCCTTTCTCCTGTTAATCTATCTCTCTGCAGCCAGAAAGATATACAATGTGTGAGTGCATAATAGCAATTCTTTGTTCTTATTTATCCATCCAAAAATAATGGGTTTCAGCTTGCAAGTTGATATGATCGAATCAGCCAAATGTGATAGAAGATGGGTCGTCTGACAACCTGTGACCAAAGACTGGCAGAGGCGTTTTATATTAAAGCATTTATTTATGAGACTAAGCCACAAATACCCAAAGGCTGGTGTGTCCAATGTCATTCATATTCGGGGTTCACTGATACGACCAAGACTGTGTAATTTTCCTCACTGTCTAGGAAAGAAACCTTTTTCTGTGATAATTGTTGGACTGGCCTCTGATACTACAAAAGGCGTGTTACCACCGTCTTTGTCAATGAAACAGAGTAGAAAGTGAGTCAGACAATTTTAAACTGTGCCCTGGGGGAGATAAGGTGAGGTCCCCTTGATAGGAAAGAAAAGAGAGGAGAAGTGGGAGGGACATGAAGGTAGGGGGTCAGTGCTGGGTGCTCCTGAAATCCACCCCTCTAGCACAAGCTGCCTCCCTCAGTAGACTGCACAGACCTATCCCGTTAGCTGTGCATCTCAGTCATGCACAAAACTACTGTCAAAAGAAGGGGAGAGGACATTTCACAACACCTGCCTGGATGTTGCCTATGAATTGTCCACTGATGGGTCTGTGTGTGCTCCTGGGGTCTATCTGAACCTGTGTGGACAAACTTTTTTCTTTCTCCTCTTGAAGATGCTTGCATAAATCCTCTCCAACAAAGTGAGTCAGTATGTAAGTGTGGAAGGGAAGCTCCCGCCTCTGGCTTCAGAGGGACCCGGCCGAGGTGAAAATATTCCTTTGTACCTTCATGATCCAGAGAAGACCCAAAACACAGGCTCCTGACCTGACAAGACAATGTCTTTTTAAAATCTCATTTAATTAATTAATTCATGTATTTATTTTCATCCAAACAACACAGAGTGCTAGGTAGTTGGATGGAGCAAAGCCTGGAAAGGTGGTCAAATGAATTGCCCCCTTCCACTGAGGGAGTTTCTCCTTCTCAGAGGTTCAGATCTGGGACTATGTAGTCCTCTGATACAGAAGAGTGTCTGCATTAGTGGTAACTAACTCTTTCAAACATTGATATTAAGATCAATGCACAATGTATTACCTGAGGTAAGGTCTTTCTGTTGCAGAAAATATAAAGCAATGTTAAAATTATACACTATTCATTGGATGAAGCACCTTTGAAATTACTTGATTTTAAAGTCCCTTGATTCAGACAAAAATTCAGGGCAGAAGGATTTTGCCAGCTTGTGTGTTTTTTTATATGTGAAAAACTTGGACTCTCTTTTGAGAAGACATTTTACATTGATTTTAAAATACTCCCCTCAAAACAAAAGCCAATTTCAAATAATTCTGAATTTTTTCTCTTGACTATAATCTAAAAATTAACATATTTTATCTGCCACTACTCTAACTAAAATTATTTCTCAAAAGGCACCCATTCAAGATCCTCTCTCCTAGCTATGTTGAAATATATATAATATATATGACTTTATTATTAGCTAGAGTCTCCTTACCATGTAATAGAATACCAGAACTTATTCTTACAATTGTTATGTATCAATTATAAACAAAATAATTTAAAGAAAGAAAAGAAGAGGCACCCAGACCCACTGAATCCAGGAGCACTTTCTCATTCTTCCTTCATCTTTCTGTACTATTTTATCTGCTTGGTCATTCCATTGATCCTGAAATTCCCTCCTCCCTTGACTAATATAATTCACTTGATAATTTTCAAACTGCACTTTCTGTTTCTCCTTGCCCTCCACCAAATTAAAATATTGTCGTGAATCTGTTCTTGAGAATCTACATTCATCTACTGCATGAGTGTAACTTTTGGCTCTAATTAAACAACTCATAAGTCTTTATATCCAGACCTTTTTTTTTTTTTTAACCATTATTCTGTCAAAGCTTCTATGCTCAAATTTCAAGTGTTAGCCTTCCTTCCTTACCCAGACACCCAGGGATGCCTCATGTTTGGGTCCTTTCACTACCAACTAATCAATGAACCAGTTCTGATTTCACACTGCTGTCAATATCATCAGTGATTTTCCAGTTTTCCTCAAGCCAGATAGTCACCTTTGAATCCTCCCTTTCTCCGTTTCACTTTCAATCAATTGCAAAGTTCTGGCATCTTTTCAGTCTTAGCTCTGAAATGACTCTCAGGCCTCGTGGGTTGTGTTTTACCTGTCTCACCACTATTGTCTGAGTTCAGCCTTGTCTCAGCCCGGGACTGTCTCATTGCCTCCACTGCAGTCTAAGACACTCTACACATTGTGAATTTTTTTGCTGTAGGTGTTTTTTGCTTTTTAAATTTTATACAGAAACCCAATTTATAAGATGGAAGTTCGGACGCTCTGAATGGAGTACAGGAGGGCATAGGGCCCTGAGGACTCAGCTATGATTGCTTCCCGAGTCTGCCATAGTGCTGCCTCGAAACCTTGGGCTTTGCAGAGCATAGTTTGAATGCAGAGTGGCATACTTCTGCTAGTCAGATTCTACACACAACATTCTCCATTTGTGTATCGGATTCTATCTCTAATGTGGTTCCTGCTTATGAAATACAAGGTCCTTGAATGCGAGGACCACATTGTGTTTACCTCATGTGGTATTTTGCACAAAAGACCACCTAAGGATATTTATCGAATCAAAATCAATTTGAAAACTAGAATATGTAAGAAATAGATAGATTGATTTCTATGTAAAAAAGACACAGATAATTTGGAAGATACCCAGTGTGATTTTCTCAACTGGAATAGCATGGAGGAATTGTGAGATCCTTTGAGAAAAGCAATCAGATTGTTTTCAGCAGGGAAATTAATATGCCCAAATCTTGAGCATGTGAGGGGCACCCAGCTCCCTGGTGGACTAACCTGTGACAATGTGACAAGGGACAGGCTCACTGAAACATGCTGCAATAAAGCAAAGACATTAGCATACTCATTTACATACATTTACATATAACATTCATGTCACCCTAGTTCTCAAACCTGCATAGTGGATATATTTTTTTAAAAAGGTAGCGTGACCTATTGCAATTATATTCAAACTCAATTCTCGGAAGAAGATACAAGAAGCAAAACAAAAATCTAAACCAATCAATTACATGACTGATTAGGATAAAAACAGGCAGGAGCTTCAGCAAGAAACAAAACCAAACATGAAGTGCCGAAGGCTTCTCGTCAGCAGCGGGTTGATGTGTCGGTGCCAGCACCAGCTTCCTTGCCCTGCCATTGTTTATTTGACAAACATCTATTGAGGACCACTATGCACCATGCTCCACGTTAGGGACAGAAGTCTCAATGTTTTATTTAATCAATATAATAAAGTTGTGGCATAGGCATTATTGTACCTGTTGAACAAGATTTTTAAGATTTGCAAAACCTTTTGTGGCCGTTAAGTTAGACAATGTGATCCTAGTCTGTCTCCTCTGCCATCTGAAAAGGGTGTGCAGAGGGTGATGGGTGAGGGGCTGTGTGGAGTCTGCTCAACTTTGTCTTTGCTGGAGGAGATTGAGGAGCAGGTCTCAGAGAGGTGGACATCCTGAGGCCATGATCAGGAGGAGACGGAAGGGGTGTGGTTGAGAGAGTATACCCCATCAGCCCATGCAGGGATCCTAGCAGGGTTGGTGCAGGACCCAGGGAGGCCTAAACCATAACAAAAAGAGAAAGCAGTCTCTACATTCAACACACATCAGCAATGGAAATCAACCGGTTAATGTCTCACCACTTACCAAACACTTAATGCCTTAGAAAGAAAGCGACTTCTCAGGCCTCACTGGTTTCCTAGAGACAGGAAACACCCAACCCTGCAAAGAGGGTTGTTCTGAAGTGTGAGATGCCTCTGCCTGACTCTGTGAGGACCAGGGAGGTGTAGAAAACCTTTGTGTCCGGAAAGGGTCCGTAGTACGGCTTATACTGCTCTTCATGGGACATGGGGGAACTGTCCCTAGCTGATAGCCACCCCTCAGGGAGCTCTCTGGTGGAATATTCTCAAATACCAGTCTAAACTCTGCTGCTGAGTGATCCTTCAACCCTGGTAGTAGTGAGTTCTGAAAAAACGGGCACTCCCTCTCCTCAGGAGTGGAAGACTAGCTTTTGTGGGGTTATTCTGGGCTGTTGAGTGGTTTTCACCAAGTGTGGGGTCAAGTTGTGAACAGCTGAACCAATGGAACAACGTTCAGGAGATCTGGGTGAAGGTGAGCGTGCTGGAGGAAGCTGAGAGAGAAGCACAGCAGCTGGGCGAGGAATGCATCCAGCTGCTCTGCGTGAACTTCCCCTCTCCACCTCCAGAAAAGGGGGAGTGGGGAAGAAGTGACCTGCCAATTGACCTCTCATCCTGCCCGAAGCCTTTCAAAGACGTCTGCCTCAGTATGAAGCCTGACCCCTCCTTCGTACTGAGCTACCCCGGGGAAGGTAGGATACTGTCCCCTCCACCTGGAGATTCAAAGCCAGGCCAAGGAGAGTCAGGAGGTTAGACAGGTAGAGTCTTGCCAGGTGGTTGTCTAGCCCCCAGGAGAGATAAGAAGACACTCACGGCTAGTTCGTACTTCAGGGTGCTGCTTGGCTCAGCTTAGCAACAACTGTACACAGATCATGCCACACTTATGTTATAGCCCGATGTGGGTTTAAACTCCGGCATCAGTAGGGTGACTCTGCATTGTGAACGAGTTTCTGAAAGATCATTGAGGGGAGAATGTGGCTGGGGAAAGACACAGGAGGTCCATGATAGCTAGCAACCTTTTACAATTATATGGAGAATATGCTGACTTGGCTTCTGTGAAATAAGCCGACTTGAAAAATAAAATTGTTAAGATTATACAACAAAGTTAGCCATCAAATATGAACTGAGTGTTTTAATATATTAGAAATACAAGTTAAGAAATAATGTAATGGACAAGAAAAAATGTAATATCAAGGCTGAGGAATACCCTCTAAGAGGCTGGCTTCATTTGTCACAAGTAAGAAAGGGTTTACATTTGCCAACCTAGTGCTTCCATCAGATGTTTGATATTAGCCCACCTTGGATACATTGCTGAGTCTTACCTGTCTGAGATGTAGAGGAAGGAAGGTGAGTCCAACTTTGTCTGATTTAGAAATAGTGTCAGTGGCCAAGGACTCCTACAGAGATGGCTTCTAACACCGGTCAGCTGCAATGATGTTTACTTTAGAATTTAAGAACTAAACGCAAATGTGAAAACTGAAGAATGTAATGGTGATATTATTGTTTTCGCTTGGATGAGTCCTCATATGCAATTTATCCTCTTGTAGAAGTGAGCTTCTATCATATTTGAGGTCAGTGTGTTGGATTATCTAGAACAATACTTATGTGACAAAATTTTGCAACATTTAGAATAAGCTTCTGATTTATGCTTTGCCATGCTCATTCAGGTAAACACAAAGAAGAAAGGGAATTTTGGTAGGGCATTTTGACCCAGTGTAATGCTGAGCATGGGGTACCGACTGGCTCCATTAGTGGGAGTAAGCACATGCCCATGGCCTGAACCATGCAAAGTCTCTATAGAAAGGAGCCTAGTGTGGAGGGGCAGGGGCCTGTGGGAATGTGGAGGCCATGCCTTGTGATCTCTGGCTTATGTGACCAAAGCAATGACCAGATTAGAACTTATGGGGCAGAATTGAAGGGACTGGGCAATAGATCCACAGGTCTCATCATTTTGAAGGTCAGAAAGTGATAGGGAGGCTGTAAGTCTGTGTAGATGCAAAGAGTAGGAAAAGAAAATGAAGGTTCAGCAAGAACACTGAAATGACAGATTTTAGCAAGTTTTACAGTTTGAAGTATATTTTCAGAGGAATTTTTAAAAATTGAAGTAATATTTTTATATGGCGAAAAAATGAGTGCTGTGGTTCTAAAATCTGCTTTTATCAGGCAGGTGATATAAGACAAAGATCAGACTTTGTGGAGGACACAGGCTGCTAACCTTGAAATTGACCATGGAAACTTCTTTCATTCATTCAACAAACTTTTACTGGGAACCACCCTATGGGGCAGGCACCATGCCAGATACTAGGACATAAGGACAAAGCATTTCATGTCTTCAAGGATCCTACAGTCTAATGGGAGACATGAAAGACAAACCAGTCAAATAACCCGTTTTTAGGAGGCACAGAAGGGAAGCATCAAAACCAGAAAAATGGGGGTATACATTCCAGGACAGCTTCTGAGAGGAGGAAATGATTAAATAACACAAACATACATGCATTTCTTTTTTTAAAATTTTCAAAAAGAGTCATGGTCGTCCATGCTGGAGTGCAGTGGTATGTCCATAGCTCACTGCATCCACAAACCACTGGGCCCAAGTGATCTTCCTACCTCAGCCATCTGAGTAGCTGGGACCGCAGGCATGTGTTTGGTTATTTAAAAAAATGTTTTTATGGAGACAAGGTCTCACTATGTTGCTCAGGCTGGTCTCAAATTCCTGGCCTCAAATGATCCTCTCACCTCAGCCTCCGAAAGTGCTGGGATTACAGGATTAAGCTACCATTCCAGGTCAAAGGCATCTTTTTTTGTTTGAGCAAGTCACTTGATCGTGCTGAGTCTCCATATCTTTACTGTAAAATGAGATACCAGAATGGATGCTTTCAAAGTTCTTTTGAATTCTAATATTATAGAATTTTTTTAAAAGCTTTGGTTTAGCATCTAGATGTTACTAGCTGAGAATAAAGGATGTTTGTCTACATGTACTGAAAAAAGAAAGGCATTTTGTACGGAACTATAATTACACAAGGCAATGATTTGGACTAAAGTAAATGACATTCATGATTGTCTAAAATATTCACACTTATACACACACACACACACATACACACATGGGCATTATAGGTCTTCGAGCATGGAATTATTTAGATTTAAAATTATGTTTATGTGCATAAAATAATCCAAGTTGTATTTCATTTAAAAGAGATTTGACAAATTATCTTCAAAATTACTAACTGAAAAGTTTGCATGTGATTTAGAAAATAATTGGCATTTTATAATTGTTAATTTATTAGTCTATATGGACCTCAAACATTTTTTATAACTCAAAAATTAATAGCTAAAGTTAAGCACATTCATTTGCATATTTTATGGTTTGTGTAACTTACTTCTTCCCTAGTAACGCAAAAGGTCCCAATAATAATTTGTCTTGTGGTAGAATTTATTTTTTTAAGTATACAGTTCATGTTTTGTCACTACAGCATTTGATTCTTATCTATCACTCATTCATTTATTCAAGTATTCATTTATGTATTCTTTCATTCTATAAATAAAAGTGAATGCCTACTGTTTGCCAACTGTTGTAATGGGTACTCAAGATTAAAATAAATAAATGAGAGAAAGCAATGGATGAAACGAGAATTTAAACAAAGATGTCAATTTAAGATATTTTATTTCTAGTTTTATTAGAAATGCATTTGTGAACTGAATGTATATCCTTAGAAACCATGAAAGAGTGACAAATATAGTTTTCTTCAGTAGCATCTTGAGGCCAAATTTTGTTAATTTAGTAAATCCTCCCTTTCAGGAGAATATAGGTAACAAGAAAATATGACTTAGTTCAAACAGATATGATTAAAATCATCTTAGTTATACAGCCAGTAGTCCTTGGGGTATGCATCTGCTTGGATTTCTAGCCAGAGTGACTGTAAAATTGGATTCTCATGTACACTCAGTCTAATTTTTTTTTTTTACTTTTAAAAATTGAATCAGGCTTGTGAAGTCTGCATGAAATTTTGTTAAAAGCATTAACTTTTGGTGTCCACATTATAAGGACACAGGCACTACCTACTTATTTTATGTTTGTATTTGAATTAAGTATGTGCATGACTTTTTTGAAACGATGTAATTTTCATCACTAGCTCTGAAAAACAGTAGGTCTGCCCTGATTTCCAACAAAACAACCCCTGAACTTCAGAAATTAAAGTTTATTTTTCTATAAACTTTAGAAATCTGATATGTCAACAGCATTGTGATCCAGGGCACCTGGGACCCTCAGGGTTGTCCATTATCTTCATAACCATAGTGGCTGTGATGAAGTCACCAGAAATGAAGCCACCAGCCAGTACACAAAGGGCTGGAAAAGGTATGCAAGACTGAAGATCAAATCAGATCCAGTTAATCACAGCTTTTAAACTGTTAGAGATAAGCAAGGACTCAAGGACTGCATAGTTTTTCCATGGTCACACAGAGAAACAGCCAGAACAGATTCTGGGAGAGTCTTCTATGCATCTGCTCACCAGTACCACCTGTCATGGGGCGATGAAACAGGACTCGTATGTGACCTTGGTGTGCTCCAGGTCTGTCTACCTGCAAGGCTATTACCTGAAAAACATTTGGCTTTAAGAGGAAAAGAGGCTTATCCTTCAATATTGAAGGTGACATCTGAAATCTGCATTTTAAAAACATCTGGGTTTCACCTTGCTAAAGAAATTTGATTTAAGTCATTATATTCTAATAGAGATGCTGAGTAGTAGGGGGAAATCTATTAAATAAACTCTCTGGGGAAGATGAATTGCAATCCCTGGCTGTTTTGTCTCCTTTCAGACATGTTTGAAGGACACTGTGCCTGGTACATCCCAGCAGCCCCATGGGGACAGATGGCATTGTGGCTTGGCTGTCCCCTTGTCTGGGTTTCTATTGGGAAGCTGTTACATGATGTCCCATCTGCATTTCAATCTATAGTAGAACCATGGTTATAGGGGGGAGGGTGTGCAGTGTCAGTGTAATTCTGACAAATAAATGCACTGGAATTTACAGAACCTTAGTAGTAGAAACCTGCCAGGATGGGAGGCAGGAGCCTGGGTTCTGTCCAGACTCAGCCTAAGTAGCTTTGTAACTAGATGAGTCATTCAGCTTCTCTCATTAAGTTCTTATTAAGTTATCATACTGAGATTTCTAAAAGTCACGCTGACACTGAGGGTGAATGAGATCAGAACATGTTAGCATCAACACAATTCACATATTCAGATACGCTGTGAAGGTTTTGTCTCGCCCACTTGGCATTTGCATGATACCAAAGCTTGGTGGGTCCAAGGGAACTCCTGTCTTCTACTCTGCAGCCTCACTCCTCCATTTCTTACTTTCCAGGTAACAGAATCCCATCCAAACAACTGTTCACACCAGTAACTTAGGAGTTATTCTACATCCCTCCCTTCCTCTCACTGCTGTGTTCAACAAGTCTTTATTACTTTATCTACAAAATGCATCTTGAAGTCTTTTTCCTCCATCAATACAATTACCTTAGTCCACGCTACATTATCTCTCACCTGAGTAATGAGCAACCTTCGAATTGGTTTCTCCATTGCCATTCAAGTCCCTTAACAACCAAATTCTCTACATGTTTAATCACCAAACTTAAGACATAAATAAATTCTTGGCATTCTTTTGTTTAAAACCGATCAGTGGCTTTCTGTGGGACTTAAAGCTCTTCATGACAGTCATGAGGCTCCATGCGAAATGGCTCCGTGCTTTGGCTGTGATCTCATTTGGTCTCCTGCTGCCCTGTGTCCAGTAAGCTCTGACAGAGGCATTGTTTATTTCTCCAAATAAGCCTGGCTCAGCAGTGGTCGAGGTGTCTTTCCTGTTCCCTCTGCCTTAAATACCCACTTCACTTAGAGCAACTTCGTTTCTTTAAACCTCACCCAACTGTTGTTCTCCTTGAAGAAGACTTTCCAAATCGCCCTACTTAGACTGAATCTGCCATTTCCATTATCTTTTTTACTCTACTATTTGTTCCCTGCACAGTCTACATAGTGCAACCTGCAATTGTCTTATGGGTCTATTTGTTTGTTTTCTGTCACCCTCTCCAACTTCACTCTAAGTTTCATGGTAACTGGGGTTGTATCTATTTTCTTTTCCTTTGAATCTCTATCACCTAGCATGAGCATGACTCAAGTGCCTTTCATAACAGTTATTGATGCTAGCAAGACTTGAAAGTACTTCTTTCTCCACCTACAATTATGGTTTACTTGTACAAGACAAGCAGTAATTGGACTCAGGTGGTAAAAAATACCTCCTCAGTTGAATCCCCAAGTCATTTTGTACCTTCCCTTACTCCCAGCACTGATTCTGCACAGCCTTGAGTAACGCTCATTTCGTGTATTTGTCTTGCTTTTCTTACTAGATTACAAACTCCTTGAGAGTAGGGTTCATCTTGCTGAACTTTGCATTCCATGCAGATTCAGTGTGATCATTCAACCTCGAACATGTCCTGAGCAATAGGACTAGGATTACAACATGAATTAAATATTTTTTCATGACACATCTGTTTCTTATGAGAGTATTAGAATGATCTGCACTGTCTCAGAATGACTTTATGAGATAGTATGCCCCTTTTATTCATCAATTATTTTATTACAGTTGAATCCCATAGGTAGAGTTTTAAGATGTCCTTTAAATCTAATTTAATTAGATACTCTTTAAATGTGTCTTTGGTTTAAGTCTTTGGTTGAGTAAATTCTCACCTTGCTCATGACACGATTATCTCAGATCTCTTCCAACACCAGCGAATGGCACCATCAGACCTAATGTCAAGCCAGGCACTGGGATGACTCCTTTTCTCCATCACCACTCTCCTTCGATAATTCCACAATGGTCCATCCAAGCTGACTCTCTAGCAGCTCTCCATTGGCCCATTTCTGTTCATCTTGTCAGGATGCTGTATTTATTTATCTATATTCCCATAGTATTTCCTAGTTGTTGTTCCTGCCACCAAATGCATCTCCTTCAAGTCATTTTTTTTCGTGCTATAGTCCTCAATCATAAATATGGTCTTGTTACTTGTTTGCTTAGCATTTATTTTGGTGGGTTCCTACAGCCTTCAGAACAAAATTCAAACTCCCTGATGTGTCCAGGGCCGTTCGTCATGAGACCCTGGTTTATCTCTCTAGCTTTGTCTCGTGCAAACCCTCTTCCCCACCTTACACCAGCCCGACTGAATTACCAGCTCCTCGCCTATCCAGTGATGGGCACTTTCCTCTCTCTCCCTCTGAACTGACCCCTTGTTGTTTTCAGGCATCACTATTTCCAGGGGACTTTCTGAAAGTCAGCCCCACCCTCCTCTGTGCTGGAAGCCCCATCGCACTGGATTGTAACAGTTCACTCAACTACCCACCACCTCTTCTGACACTGTAAGATATACCCTTGATCTCTTTGTTTGATGTGTCTTCTTCTTTCATATATTCCCAGTACTTGGAACAGCAGCTGGCACATAGGAGGTAGTCAGCAAACACTTGTTGACTGTGTAGAATTCTACTGGGCACATTTCCCCTAAAGTTAATAAGCAATAATTATGGAGCACATAATTATTGTGTCCACAATACTCTCTCACATACATTATGGGTATTTGACTCGCACAATCTCACAATGACTATTCTATAAAAATTCTATATATGACTTTGATGTTTTCCATGGACAAATCTTTCAAAAAGTAATTTAGTCAATTGGCCAGAACCTCTATTATCTGTTAGAAAATGGAAAGTTGCCATTTGTCCACAGATGAAAGTATGAATGTGGAAAAGTGTGAATTATTCAGGATAAGCATGATAGATGATAAAGATGGATATGACTTTGAACCTGGAGAATGTCACAGGTTCTCCACCCATCAAAACGTCAAAGATAGAAAACTCTCTACAGGAGACTGATGTGTTTTGATGAGAAATCAGATGCATTTGGACATGGAAGTTCGGCTTATGTGGCATACCCTGGTCAACTTGCTCATGCTGTTTAAGTTTAAAACCACTCAGTGGAGGATGGCAGTGCCATGAGATTTGAGGAGGAGCCAGGAAGGTTGTTTTCAGGTGTGATGGCTGCATGTGCAGCAGTGTATCATACCAGGTGGTTGTGACTCTCTCCTGGTTGCAAAAAGAGGGGTGAATAAGGGAACACAGACATGACAAACAGGCAGGGAGAACTCTGGGAGAGTGATCCAGAATGTCTGAGCACAGGCTTGTGCATGTGTGCATGTGTGTGTGTGTGCTTATGTAAGAGAAACAAGGCTATGGATGGACTTTTGTTTAGCATCCTCTCTGCATCTAGGGACCTTCCTTCGTAGGTGTTGATCACAGTTGGGGACATATGGCAGTGTGCCTCTTTCAATTTCAAAGTACTTGTCTTGGTGTCTTGGTTTGATTGCCCTTGCTGAACTCTGTCTCTCAGGATGAGGGATGTATCTTCATCACCTCACACTGTGCTGTGCACACGTGTACTCTGCAATCTCTGTGAGTGATTGAATTTTAGTGTGTACCCAATACATTCATGTATATGCAGTGTGTACACACAACATGTCTTTTAACAAGTTTCACCTAGATGTTTTCCTTGGCTACAGAATAGAAAATTTGGCACTAGGAAGGACTATAAATTAAGCCATGCCAATTCCACTAATTTGCTGTTGGTGGAAGTTTATGAGTCTTCAACTCTGTGGATCCTGAGAACGGTCTGTCTTCTTTAGAGTAGGTATGAGACTTTGTCTGGTGTAGGTGACCACTTGGCCAAACCTGGGTGTTTCCCTTTTCCAGAAGTGGCCTGATATAGCAATGTGCATTTATAGCATGCAGCTGTGTGTTGTTCAGGCAGGAAAACTAATTACAAGTGAATTCATTATTCACATTTTCAAGTTCTGGTTGAAAATTGAAATATGCTCTTATGAATAGAGAGTCACTTGGCCTCTTTTTGGGTAAAATTAAAAGTGCACAATATTTCGGAAAATGTATTGTTATTTTATTTTTTATCAATTCCTGAAGAAAGATCATTGTTAGGGACTGGCCATTTTGGGGATAGTTATTTGAAAATCTGAAGTAAAAGCAGTAGGTGTGGTATCTTTTTAAATTTCATAAAATCATAATCCTATGATTATATAAATTTCAGGTCAAAAGCCTATTAATGGTTATCTGATTTCTGCTTGTATTTTTGAAATTACTTGTGCTGACACAATCTTCATAGTAACTAATGTGCTTAGAAAGAGAAAAAAATAGGAGCACTCAAGTAAAGCAAAAAGAGAAGCAGGATGAGTCATGGTGAAAAATAACAATTCTTTATTACCCTGTCTTTTCTAGAAAGACATGTTTGCATATAAAAATGTGTTTATGTAAAATAGCAAGCGACCTAAAGTTTTATCCCACAGAAATGTTACCTGGTGGATAAATATAAAAAAAAACTGACTCATTCATAATTAGGTTTCTGGTAACTTGATTTGTTTGAATTAAATTAATGCTTTGGAGAAAGGTGGGAGTTAATTTATATGGCATAAATTTACTGTTGGTGGAGGTTGATGAAAATGATGAAATCACTACATTTGGGTTTGGTCAAGGTCATGAGCTTTCCAATATAAAACATTCCATTTGAAGAGAGGTGCCATCTTTACCCTCAGAAAGTTCACCTTCTAGATTTTAAGCTGCAGGAGAGGAAGCAGAATCCTGCTGTGCCCTGGTCCCCTCAAGGGCTCCTGGGAGGAGCTGCTCAATGCTTTGCAAGGTGAACTGGAATTAATTGCAAATTGGATTATGCTATAATTACTTTTAGTTTTACAAAGATATTCCTTATCTTCTATCAAATGACAAAACATCGGAAAATCGGCTGTTCCAGTTCCTCATGCTCCTGGGACAGACAGTACTTGGGCATGTCTTCCTCCCTGCAGTGGGGCCCCGTCCCACCCACGGGGGCCCTAGGGAGACTTTTGCCTCTGCTCACTCACTGGAGGTGAATTCCTCTGGTTTCATTATGGAGTTTCTGGAAAGAAGAGAAGACATCCTAGTACCTTTATCTTGCAGCTTAAGCAGATGGTTTTAAAGTCAGACATCTGCAGCTGTATCTAGCCAAGATCTTTAATAACAACTACCTTCCAAAGTTACTTTAACCATCACAAACAGTACCTTTGAACTCAAAGGTTCTCTGTAGAAAGTTCTTCAACGAAATTGTACCATCAATGTATCTAAGTTTTCATAAGGAAACAGTTTTGCACAACTTCTCTTCATACTCCTAGTTCCCTTGTCAAATAACCCTTGTATAAGCTGATCTTCTGCATATAGAGTTTTATTTTCAAGACAACAAGTAGTGCAAATAATCCCTGGTACACGGCAGTTCAATTTAAGACTTTTAAGTTTTTGATGGCGTGAAAGCTGTATGTATTCAGTAGGAGCATACTTTAAATTTTGAATTTTACTCTTCCCATGTTAGCCCTAGGGCATGCTCTGCGGCAGGCTCGAAGCTCCCAGAGGCCATGTGAGCAGCAGGGATAGCGGCTACTCGGCAGCCATTGAGCTGGCAGGCGATGTTGCCCACCCGCAGGCTGATGTCCATGCTCTGAGCACGTTTAAGGCAAGCTAGGCTAAGCTATGACATTTGGCAGGCTAGGTGTGCTCAATGCCTTTTTGACCTACACACTTTCAACTTCCAGGTATTGATCAGGGCATAGCCCCTTGTAAGCTGACGAGTGTCTTTATAGCAATTTCTGAAGAACACTTGAAAATGACAGTAGGTTATGCTTTACTAATTTGAAACTATTATATTATCTCTGTACTCAAAGTCACAATGCTACATATATTAAATGTATCCACATTAATTCATTTACTTACAGAAATCCTGTTCTAACGTGTTACCATCAGTTAATGGTAAACTATAATGGGAATTTTATGGCATTGCTTATAATTTTCTTATCAATTTTTGCCATTGGCAGAAATAAAAAAAGAGCCTCAGAACTCTTCAAGGGCCCGCCCTTGCCCTGGCACTCATAGACCTCCCCCCACCCCCGGCATCATTTGCCTTTGCATGGTCTTTCTCCTGTTGTGTCTGTTTTCATGATTCGACATCTACCACCTGAGTCTCCAAGCCTCAAATGCCTGGCATGTGTCTGACTCTCACCCTACCTCTTCACATTATGAAATTATAATATTACAGTGGTACAGTGACAGCCTCTGGGACACACGGTCTGTCAGCAGTGATACCCTCAATGTCCCAGTGTCTTCTCCCCTCTGTCCTTTCCCGTCACTACTTTGGAAGAAGAAGTAGGCTCTTCTTGACACGGTCTTAAGCAGCCCTTGCCTGGTACCTGCAGCACCAGCTGAGTGGGGCACGTGTGCTCCTGGACCCTGGACCAGTCTTTCTCCGTTTCCCTTCAACTTTGAACCTTAGCTCATCCAAGACTCAAAGTGACTCTCTGATGTGACCTCAAACCCAGGCACCTCATCTATACTCCTTGAGGGTTTCAGTTCCTGGTTCATGGTTATTGTCTCCAAAAATACTCCTGAAACATTCCTGATGATTTCTATAACCCATGTCAGTGATGCTTCCAAAATCCTGGATTCTTGATCCATTAACCACTGATTCTCTGCCTCAGCCACCTACCTCCATGGCCATGCCATAAACCTTGCCCAGCGACGACCACACCCATTACCTCAGACTCAAAAATACCCTGCTTTTTGACTCCATCCTCCTGTCTTTTCTGCTTTCTCCCTATTGTGCCCTGACCCCAAATGACCAGGGCCAGCATGTCCTTCATGGATCTCACCATTTTCTCGTTGACTCGATGTCTTCACGTCCTTGCTTCCTCCCTCAGTCATTTTAATTGGATGGGTAACAATGTTCCCTGCCTTATCTGTTTTGTAAACCACCTTGACTGCCTGTCACTTAAATTTTCTCCCTTGGGGAAAAGTGGAATCTCAGTCCACTTTATGCTGCACCATCAGCTGACTGCGGAAAACACACAGCCCTCCTGTCTGGTCTAACTTCAAAGCACAACTGCGAGGCCTAGGTGGGTCTTCAGCATCTTCTGCTTCCCTCACTCTCACATCCTCTCTTGTCCACTCACCAGTTCTTTTTCTCTCTCCTTCTCTCTGTCGACGCCCTTGCTTGCAATTTCACCAGGAAAATAGAAACAATCAGAGCCAGGCTCGGTGGCTCAGCCTGTAATCCCACGCCTTGGGAGGCTGAGGTGAGTGGATTGCCTGAGCCCGCGGGTTCGAGACCCACCTGGGCAAACAAGACCTCATCTCTACAATAAATTTAAAAAATTAGCCGGGTGTGGTAGCGTGCGCCTGTAATTCTGGCTACTTGGAAGGCTGAGGCGGAAGGATCGCCGGAGCCCAGCAGGTTGAGGCTGCGGTGGCTGGAAGTGGCCACTGCACTCCAGTCTGGGCGACGGAGTGAGACTCCAACTCAAAAAAAAAAAAAAAAGAAAGAAAGAAAGAAACAATCAGAAACGTACGTCCTCAAGCTCCTGCTACTTTTGTTTTTGTCACCTGCTGTCATACAACTGCGAATGAACTGTCCTTGCTCCCAGGAATGGTCAGCCCCTTCTCTTGGGCAGAAGAACCTACTGCTTTCCTCTACTCAGGAATATCTCTGACAATTCTCCTCCGCTTTCCCCTGTCTACAAATCCCTTCTAGAAGACCAAGTAGGGAAGCAGCTAAGAGGACGAGCTTCAGAGCTTTCCTCCCCTCCTCACAGTCTGTCACTCTGTCCACCTTTCAGTCTGTCTTTCTTCTCTCCTTCTCTCTCGAGTCACTGCAAAACCTCCCAGGAGAGTTTTACATGTAGTGTCCTCATGGACTCGTCATCCCGGGCATGGCCTATGTCTTATTTATGAGTACCTGGCTCCCTTCATCTGTCTTCCCAGGGTGTAGTCAGGGAGGGTGGGATCTTTGCCATGCCCGAAGCTGGGGAGAAATGCCTGCCACATGGGCAGGTGCCCAATGATGCCTCCTGAATGCGAGTTAATGCATGGATGGGGTACAGAAAAACTCATAAAGTTGTCCAGGTGATGATTAAAATGAATACTCATCAAAATGCCACCTCTACTAAAGACGAGGCCTGATTTTGACTAAAGGAGAATTAGATTGGTTAGAGAGGAAAACCCAATTTTTATCATCTAGACTGACAGAAGTGAATTCAACCAAACAGATATTTCTTGTAGAAAAAGGATGAATAGGGAAAAAAAGTTCAGAAAGTTACCTTTCTTTCATTGTTAACATATCTAATTTGTTTCCCGGGTGAATTTTTTTAAAGTGGATGCTTTCTAATTTATATAGCCTTTGTTAACCTAGCTAGCCTTCCTCAGATGTGAGTCTTATGCATTACCATGTGATCCATACGTGTATGCATATATACAATGGCAAGACAACCCCCACTGTTAGTACCGGTCTATAAATCATGCACAGTTTGAATTGCAAGTAAGTCTTCTATGTCACGATACATCACATTCATCATTCTCAGCCAGAATTAGATGTGCCTGAAGTTGTCATAGCCACCTTTCATTAGTAACTACACACACATTATATGGCAAATACAAATATACTCTACCTATGGGACATCACATTTTTTCACCAATACCTCCTGACTCTCAATAACAGATGTTCACAAGCTCTGAGTGTGGCCTAAGAGGATGGGCAAGTGACATCGATTCAAAAATAACAGCAATAAACTATTTAACAGTTTTTCAAAAATGCTAGAGACTTCCATCTTAGATGCAGGATTGAATTAAGACTTCATGGCACTTCAGAGGTCTTCTTCAAATCTACTCAAGATCATTTCTAAATATTTGCATTGATGTTATAAATGGACCTGCATTTAGTAGGCTTGGGAAAGGATGGTAACAGGATACCTGTCCAGTCCCCTCCGCCAACCCACTCCCAGCATCATACATAGGCTGGCACTTTAAAAAGGATCGGTGTCTGTAATCACTTGAGAAATCATTTAGCCCCCAACAAGGACTCTGTGTTCCTGTACCTCTACCCTCTACCTCTATTTTGGGAGGCAAGCCCTGTTACCACTGAACAGAATGACATTCACAGCACATGGAAATTTGTTGGATCAGTTGCACTAATTGGATCTCTGTGCTTGCAAGGATGATGGCACAAGTAGGAGGTGTTTAAACCTGTGAGTTCAGAACCTTGTTTACGGTCCATTTCTATGTAAATGAAGAATCTAGCAGTTTAAGTGCGAGGTGCCTGATAATACACCAAAGCCAGCCCCCAGATTGAGGGAATGAAGCCTTGAGCAGAAAACCTATGAAGAATAAAACTGTTTTTTTTTCTTACCTTCCTGCATATAAGATTTATGCAAGAAATTCCCGTTAGCACTAATGGGAGTTGTGCATGTAAATCTCCCGTGAAATGATGGGAAGATGAGCCCCATCCATCACTGTGCTGATAGCATGGTTTCTGGGGCAGGCTTCTAGCAGGCAGACTGCTTCACTACCACGGATCTGCCTGCCCTTCCATAAGGTGCTGAAACAGCAGGCCCTCCTGGAGGGCAGGGGGCCACAGAGCTGTGCAAGGGGCAAAACTCGTGTCTGCAAATGTTTTGAATAATTCAGAGTTCATCGTCAAAACCACGCACCCGCTCGCAAAACACAGCATTAGAAAAATAAAGCATATAAGCCCATGCCCTGTGGATGGAACTCACTTTTGCCCAACCATTCCTCTCATATTTTAATTTTTTTCTTAGATGAGCAGGCAAAGTGTTTTAAACGAGTTCCCAGCAACTAACTGTCCCAATTTTCCTGTCCTCTGCGCATGTGGGTGTACTGTGCATGTACCAGAAATTAGACAAATTGCCTCTTTCTCAAACAGGGTCTATGTTTTTCTGCCTCAGTGCCTTTGCTCGTGCTGGTGGGATTCTCTCTCCACTGCTCTCAAGCCCAATCAAAATATTTGGACCTTTGGGCCAGCTTTCTTCTCTCCAAGGGTCCAGCTTCTGTGTATGGCACCAGTGATATGATTCTAACAATTCCTTCCTGTGGACTCTAGAGGGGTCTGTTTTAGTTGACATTGCCAGGATGCACGTCCTGATCTGCTGTGGGATCCTTAGCTTCTCCAGGCCACTGTCACCTTGTGTCTTTTGGAGATGTTTTGCAGAGTCAACACACTGGCTTGCACATAGTCTTTCCACAAAAATGTGGTGAATATAAACATAAATAATTTTAAAGAAGAATATGCATATGCATGGCACAGCACTCATAAAGATCCAAAAGTTGTACTAGAGAAGAAATTTTTTCTCCCTGGGTGTTTAATTCCTTTCCTCTGAAACATCTCCTGTGTCTTTCCCCTGAAGCCCAGTGCATTGACAAGCATCTACATATAGACATGATCTTTAGAATTTATAAGTGGTAACATTTTTCATCCTGTAATTTTTTGTTTAACAACATATCTTAGGCTAAGTTTATATAATCTACCCTACTTAAAAAAATTCATAGAGCTCCATTTTATGAATACACAGTATAATTTATTTAACTAGTCTCCTATGGGTATTTACTTCCAAATTTCTGCTCTTATAAACAAGACTGTAGTGATTGCAATAAAAATAGCCAAAATTTCTAATGCAACAATGCTTGCTATGTGACAAATGCCATTTTAATTCATTCAATCCTTACTGCAATCCCCTTAGGTATAAATACTGTGATTATTCCTAACATGCAGAAAAGGAAACTGAGGCACACAGAGACCAAATAGTTTGCCCAAGGTTATGGAATTGGCCATGAAGTTGGTCAGGGTGATCCTGCAGGTGCTTTCAGAAGTCATACACTTGGCTGCTGCACTGGCTATAAAGACAACTTTGCTCATGTGTATCGATATTTGGAAATGGAGTTTCTATAAGTGAAATTAATAGTACAGAAGACATGTTCTTTCTGAGTTTCATTGATATTGCTTATGATTGCCTATAACCCACATGCCCTAATACGGTCACTATCATCCTGCTTGACTATTGTAAGCTGAGTGGTAAATAGGACATTGACATTGTAGCTCCACTTGGAAGTTATAATGTAATGAGTTTGAGCCTCTTCTCTAATCCCAGTTTTATTTGTATCTTTTCTGGAATGTCTTCCCATACCTTTGTCCATTTGCAGTTAATATTTTTATTTGTTAAATTTAATATACTAGTAAGTCACTAAGTGTACCCATTTCTGCTATATCTTAATGGAGTTGTTTCTTATTTGTTTATTAGCACAATGTTTAAACATTGCCTATGCTAAAATTGCCATCTTTTCACATTGTTGCGGAAATGTTTTTGAATAGGGAAAAGTTTTTTCTTCTATTTTCATATTATCTACATAATATGAAATTTAACACCCCTTACAGGATCAAAGCCTCATTATGCTTTGGCCAATTTATATTAATTCCCACCCACAAATTTCTCACTGAATTTAGTTATTTACGAATGCTACTTATGAGATTAGCGCTAACATAAGTTTATCCTGGTCAAATTAGAATACATCTACAAGATTAATGAAAATAATACACCTGAGGATAATTGCTTTCCCCTCCCCCCAAATATAATCTTAAACGGACATTCCAGAACTTTCTATAGAATGTACCTACATGAAAATTCTCTTTTAGGAGTAAGGAGAAATGTTGTGTATTGCTAAATGCTAAGATTCTATGAGAGCTATATGGTACAAAGCTTAGATAGTGAATCAAGTTATAGGTTTTTCTTTCTCTGAAGACATTTTAAAAGTTCAATATACTGATTTTTCATCACAAAAATTTGACTAACTACATATAAAAGAGGTAACTGATGTAAACAGACAATAGGTTTACCTACAAAAATTTAAATGAAAGATGCTACTAGTTATTTAAGCAGAATGTGCTTCTCCAAACTTACTACTAATAATGGATTATTATGAACAAAATGTTGCACAATCTTTTTGTCAAACAAAAATTAATACCCAAGGAAAGGAAGTAAACTATTACTAAGGAGCAAATTTGAAAATGGTGAACAAAGTCAGCGTTTAGCTTAAACCACCACAGCGCAGTTTCCCAGCAAAGGCTGCAGGACACACATTTCCTACCAGCCACAGATTTTTAGGATGAAAAGTGTCTCCAGGGAATTTGTAAAAGTGCTTCTTTCGAGGTGCGGGACTGCCTTAAGTAAAGTATGGAATGCATCAGGTCTCAGATTGTGAGCTTGTTGAAGTCAAAGATGGGCATCAATCCAGACACCAGACACACAACAGAGCAGGTATTTCTGCGTTTTATTTTGTGAGAAGCTTATAATACCCAGTCTTATGCCCAAAACAATTGGTACCAGTCATTTGGGGAATGACTTTAGCACACTGCGCTATATTCCACTCTTTCCCCGTGACTCCCCAAAAGCAAATGAACAATTCTGATGAGATCAGGAATGGATACTGCTTCTCAAGGTTTCTCTGAATTTGAATGTGTGGTTTCATTAAAACGTTGTGCTCCCTTGTCATCTTTAAGATTTAGAAGTTTCCCTTCTTCTATTCTGAGAAACAGGAAATAAAATATTCAAGCTCTGAAATTTATGCGTGAAAAAGCAAAGTCTTCCTGAAACTTCCATGGACCTGTGGGACACTAGGCACCCACTAGGTCACAGCCCCTAGGATAAGCCATGAGCTGCGTGCCACACACCAGTAGTGGCACATGTGGTTTGATCTCCACTCACTGCAATGCAAAGAGAAGCTCATCTCTAGAGATCTTCTGCCTCCCATCCTCCCAGGTGGGCCCCTGGTGCCTCCATTACTTTGCAATATCTGACTGTCCCTTACACCTGAATTTCCCCCAAGTGGTTTATGGTCTCAAATAACCTCGCCTACTTCCCAACTTTGCTTCCATCTAATTGCCCCCTGACTGCAGGTAATTGTCTTCAATTGAGAGGAAAGAAATTTCATGACCCACAGTTTCCCCACAATTTGGGAAAGGAGGACCAGGATGGGCAATTTGCTATCCTACTGTCCTAAAGAGTGGTGGTCCATGGACTTGAGAATACAAGTTACGAGAAATGCAAATTTCTACTCTTTCCTAAAAGACATTCCAGAAAAGTACAAGTGCAAACCATTTTATTTATTTTAACTATAATCATATTTTATACCACTACATTATAACAACTATTGTTATAATGAGGAGTAACAACATTATAGAAATTATTATTGAAGCAACACAAATGAATCATGAAAACAACTGAAAAGCATTATTTCATGAGCTAGGGGTGAGCTTGACTCAAAATAATTTTGTTGTTTTCTGGGGAAAGATGTATGAGAATCATGAGCTACAAAGTTGTATTAACAGCATTGCACTGTAAAGCAAAACAATTTGATTTAGCAGTCACCTAGCAGTCTTTCAAATTTTTCACATGTATATGCACACAATCCATTATATATGCACACAAATAATATATATTTGAATACTTATGAAATAGCTTAAAAAAATGATTGGCAATATCTGTGCATTGTTTTGTGGAGAGAGCAGAGGGAGTCTGCAGTAGTTAATGCTGGCTTGGAAGTTAAAATGCCTACCTAGACTCGAATCCCATCTGTGCCATTCATTAACTGTGTAACGTTAGACAAATCATTTAACTACTCTGTACATTAGTTTCCTCTAAGATTAATTATGAATAAGAATATAGATAAAAGTAGTATCAACCTCATGGGTTTTTTTTTTTGAGGACAAGATGAGACATGTCGAATAGCACTTTTAGATTCAAGCTTGGCACAGTATGGATGCTTAATAAATGTTTAGCTACTTGTATCATCTTATGTAGTTTACATTAGGTTTATATAATCCATCTCACTTGACCTTCACATAGCCCATTTATTTCTGCTTTACAGAAAGAAGAAACTGAGACTTTGAAGGGATTTGCCCAAAGGCAAGCAGTCATTGGCAGTTCCAGGACTAAACCAAGCCACATTTGTTAGCTGTTTTTAGACAAGTTCTTTTTTTTTCCCCCAAAGGGTCAGAGAATATAAATTTATGGAGTTGGAGCTATTTCAGCAGATTTCTCCTTCTGGACACATGATACACTTCTCTTTAAAATAGTCACCATTCAGAACACAATTCGTGTAGTTTTTTGGGAAACAGATATTGATTTTATTTTAAGTAAAGTCTTTAGCATGGAAATTGGATGCGGGGTGTGATTTTCTCGTTGGGCTCTGGTTCAGGGGAAATTGGATTTCCTAGAGCACCAGCTGCGGCAGCGCCACAGGTGCTCATGGCTCAGCAATCACTGTGGCTAATTGGGACGCACGAGGATGGAAAAGGGCCCTCAACCCAAATCTTGTTTTATGGCATTTTAATTTCTCCCATAAGATCAAGTCCCAATGTCCTTCTTAAGTGGAGCTGCTCAAGGAAGCTTGGTGCTATAGACAGAAGGGATTGCACGTGGTCGGGGGAGAATGGCAAGGAGGAAGGAACCCAGAACTGTCAAAGGCAGCAGGACTTGCTGCTTGGCTGTGGCAGTTGGTGCTAAGGGCCCGTCATCTAAGTGTTTCTGATTCTGAGTCGTAATCTAAAGGGTAAGGCTTGCAGAACCATCCCCAGAATCTGCAGTTTGACAAACTGCATAGCAGCCATTGGAAAGTTGAATATAGTAGCATTAGGCATCGGGGATGGAAAGGGTGGCAGGCAATGAGAGAAAGCAATTAGTCATCAGTTTCTAGGACTGACAGAAGGCATACAAAATCTTAAAGTGAACCGCTCTGCTATATGCTCCATCTGAAAGGGTAACAAAATAGGACCATATAACACTCTGCCTCCTGTGTACCACAGAAACCGTACAGTACCCATAATCATTTTACAAACACCCAATCTAAGCCATAAGAAGTTATGCTTATATCCTAATATGTCACTGTACATGCCAACCGACTAGTATTCTGTGTCTGTGCCTTGATTTCTCCCATCTCTGGGTTTTGTATTCTTCTTCTATCAAGTAAGTCATTCCCAGATATGTCATCTAATGAACTGATATTTAGAGACTCAGTTCTGGGGTTGTCTCCCCTGCAAAGTCCTTTGTGATGTTTCTTCTCAAAGTTAAGATCTCTTCTGTGTCCTTCCAATCAACTCTCACAGACTTTTGATTCAAGTAATGTGACCGAGCCCCTAATAAGGTACAGGAAATATTCCTCACTCTGGAACATAGAAAGGAAGACACAAATTTTGCACTAAAGGGAAAAGCTTATAGTATTATATTCTCACAGTCCTTACCATGCCTCGTGCTTGTTTTATTTGCTAACTTTTGAGGGCAATGGCTGTGTCTCATTCATTTTTATACCTCCAGAGACTAGAGTTTCTGGCACAAAACCTTTTTGAAAAAATACCAGACTATGAAAAACTGAAAAATACACTTTTTCCTTGGTGTTGGTGACAGAAAAGGGTAGTGATAAAGGCTTTTCTTTCAGTACTATTTTCCACATCATTTCTAATGCTAACTTTTGAATAATCTTCTAGAGTTGGAAATAGACTTGGATTAAATACAAAAATGCAAGACTTCTTGGAATGCATGATTTGCATTAAATATACATCCCCAAACATCATTCCTTCCCACCCCACTGTAGACCGACCAGTCTTTTTTCCAGGACACATGGGGCTGGTTCAGGTGCTATCTTGGCTACTTATTAATTATGGTACTTAGAGTAGTCACTTCAGGTCTCCCATCCTCCCTTTATTGACCTCTAAAGTGGGAATAATAGTCACTGCTCCTTGTAAGAGGAACTTCATGATTGTCCAGAGTTGGTACTTATGTGTCAGAGTTCTACTAGTGATATGTTTTGTTACATAAAAATGGACACGTATGGGGGATTAATCATGTACGCTGAGCCTCTCTACAGTGTTAGTGTTGACTGTGGTCTTAGGTGATGGCCGCCATATTTGAATATCTACATTTTGGTATTTTCTAGTCTCTTATCACAAACACCTGGATGTGACAGAAGGTTATTTTTAAAGGCAGAGATTATGTGGAATATACTATGTCACTGTTGGTTTTCTTTTGATGGAATTACTGCTAGAGAACAAAAGCCCTCGAAATACTGAATTTAAATAAATTAAACAGAATCATCTACATCCTCAGGGAAGATTTTGGAAACCTTTATATCTCACACTTTTACATAATTGCTTATTGTTTCACCATATCAGACTCAGAAAAAGTAGGTAATGAAATATAATCTTTTTTCAAACTGAGAGAAATAATTATTTAAAGGCATGGTAAATGCTCAAATTACATATGGAAATTTGTTACTAGAAAGTAGGAAAACTCTTTTCTGTCCAATTGAGACATTTAGCCATGTGATCTACAAATTCAATACAATCCCTATCAGAATCTCAAGGTCATTTTGCAGAAATATGTTAAGAAATTCATCATAAAATTCATATGGCATTTTAAGAGATCCCCAAATAGCCAAAACAATATTGAAAAACAACAAAGTTGGAAATTTCATACTTTCTGATTTGAAAACTTACTACAGTGCTACAGCAATCAAAACAGTGTGGCATTGGCATAACAACAGAGATATAGACCAACAGAACAGAATAAAGAACTCAGAAATAAACTCTGGCATTTATGGGCAAATGATTTTCAAAGAGGGTGCCACAGCCACGTAATGGGAAAAGAAGTCTTTTCAACAAATAGTACTGGGAAAACTGTATATCCATGTGCAAATAAATGAAGTTGGACCCTTAGCTTAAACTTACACAAACATTAACTTCAAATGAATTAATAGCTGAAACACAGGAGCTAAAACTATAAAATTCTAAGCAAAGACTATAAATGGTAAACTTTATGATACTGGATTTGGCAATGATTTATTAGATAGGACACTAAAAAAACAGATACAATGGGCGTCAGCAAAATTTAAAATAAACAAACAAAAAAACCTCTGTGCATCAAATGACACCATCAAACAGAATGAAAAGCAACCCATGAAATGGGAAAAATATCTGCAAATCATATATATGATAAAGGGTTAATATCCATAATACATAAAGTATTCCTACAACTCAATAACAAAAACCAAACTAAGTCAAAGGATTTACGCAAAAATGTATCCAAAGAAGATATGCAAATGTTTACTAAGTACATAGACTTACATTACTTATTAACATCACAAATCATCAGGGAAACGTAAACCAAAATCACAATGAGATACCATTTCACATCCATTAACATGGCTATTATTATTTTCTTAAAAAGCTTTATAAAACAATAAGTGTTGGCCTCGATGTGAAAAAACTGGAATCTCCGTGTACTGTTGGTGAGAATGGAAAATGGTGCAGCTTCTACAAAAAACAGAATGGCATTTCCTCAAAGAATTCAAAATACAATGTGATCCATATGATCCAGCAGTTTCTCAAAAAATTAAAAATATGAATTACCATGTGATCCAGCAATTTCACTTCTGGGTTTATACCCAGAAGACCGGAAAGCAGATATTCAAATATATATTATTACACCCAAATTTGTAGTAGCATAATTCACAACAGCTAAAAGGTGGAAGCAACTCAAATGTCTATTGGTAGATGTACCATAAAGTATTCCTCAGCCTTGAAAAGGAAGAAAGTTCTGACACATGCAACAGCATGGATGACCCTTGAGGACATTACGCTAAGTGAAATAGACTAGTCACAAAAAGACATACTGTACAGTTGCATCACCTAAGGGGAACACAGTAGCAAACAACATAGAGACAGACAGTAGAAGGGTGGATGCCAGGGGTGGGGGCAGGGGGATGGAGAGTTAGTGTCTAATGGGTTTGGGAAGATGACAAAGTTCCAAAGACAAATGATGGTGATGGGTGCACAACAGGGAAACTGCACTTAACACCACTGAATCATACACTTGAAAATTGCAAAAGTGGTACATTTTATTTTGTTACAAGTGCTTATAAAGAAGAAAAAAGCCCAACACCATAACCGGAAGTTCTTCAAGCCGCAGGACTCTCACGATCCACAGTGGCACCGAGAGAGATTTATCAACAGTAATCGACAGGAATCTATGAGAACCTTGGGCAATGCAAATGCTAATTTTCTTAAATATAAAATGTCCCTAAATAGAAGTAATCATGGAAATAGGGATACCATATTAAAGGGGTTTTGCACAAAGATGTGCAAAGGTCTCTGGATGCTGCTGAAGGGTGAACAAGGCCTATTCATATTGTTACTGGAGTATTTCTTTGAGTACTGTTGTAATCAGATAATAGAAGGCTACTTCAGTCTATGTTTAGCAACAGATTACAAATTCTGGCTTTATTTTGAATTTGTTCATTAAAATCAAGAGATATTGTATTATTTCTCCAATAAAAACCTCACATGCTCTCACTTACAAGCGGACCTTGAACAACTATCATAATACTGTAAGAAAGGGGTTGGAAGTTGTGGAAGATTGCCAGAGGACGGGGGTGGGATTGGCAGTTGAAAGAAACTGCTAGGGGAGGGAGGGGCACACCTCATCATCAATGGTTCCTGCATAATCAACATTTATATACCTAGCCCTGAGTTGCACGCCACCTTTAAAATTAAAAAAAAAATAAAAAAAATAATAATTTACTTGTGTGAGTTAGTTGGTTACTAAAACCATAACTGTAGAGGTTATTGCAAGCTGGTCTGAAGAGTATGGTGTGTGGTCCAGTGTCCCCATTAGAGTCAAATTTAAACTCTATATAAATATTTCAACATTCGATCAATTTTCATCACCTTCTCAGAGAACTCCCAAGGGATCTTCTCAACATTTTGCTAGAAAACGAATTACATATCAGAAATTTATGTAACATCTATTTATTTTATTCTTTTTTTTTCATTTTAGCTCAACTTACATTGTTTGTTTTTAATTATCTCCTCTAAATCAAAGATTTTAATTAACTATTTTATTTGGCTTTAAATGCATGTTTCGGTACTTTCTATGTTTTTCTGAAACTTATTCTGAGGAACAATGCTTATTTTTTACACACAAATTTAATAAAAATTTTATGTACTGAGTTTACCTCTCAAAATAAACACAGCCAATTTGCCTTTGAGGATTAGATCTCCTTATTAAGGAACAAATATCTGTCCTAGGGTCTCTGCCAATCTGCTCAGCTTTAGTTCCCATCACTCCCATCAGAACTTATATTCTAGGCCTTTTAAATTATTTGTAGGTTTTACTCTCACACCAACTATTTCACACTATTCCACTATTTATTCTGTCTAGAATGTCCACTATTCTCTTCTCCATTGCTCTTCTTTTTAAAGAAATTCCTATTAATCCTTCAAACCACAATTCAAACCTTACCTCCTTCTCATCCATAAAGTTCCCTTTTACCAGGATTCCCATACCCATAAATTAGACTTGGATTGTATCTCTCTGTTATCATCTCATGTTTCATAGCACTAATTAATCCACATTTTAAATGCTAAACATGTCTAATACTAACATACCAGGCACTACTCTAAATTAGGTACACAGTGATTTATTTATTGTCACAGATCCACAGTGAACCAGGTACTCTGTACTATCCCTATATATATATATTTTTTAAGATGAGAAAACTGCAGCCCAGAGAGCTGAAGAAACTTCCCCAAGATAAAAGAATGAATTGGTCAGTGGCAGAACTCCAACTGGAACCTAAGAAGCCTGCAATCAGAGTTCTGTTTTTTAATTACTGTGCTATAATGCTGTATTTGCCTATTTTTTCCCTCTAAAATTTAAAAATAAAAGTTTTGTCACTTTTATTCCTAGCACAGTATAACGACTGCTACATAATAGACTGTGAATACATTTAAAAAAAATTTATCAATGAGTAAATGGATAATTGTGAGGTTAAGGAAATATTTGCTGTGAACCTTACAACACTATAAGAAGAAATACCCACACACTAAAAAGGTAAAATAGGGCATTGCCTTTACGAGTCATAAGGGTAAGCCTCACTTGTTTTCTAATTTTAACATCTGAAAAATAAAGAAAGTCTTTAAAATAATGTTTGCAATTCTCTGGGAATAAAATTCAAAGTGATAATTTTCTAATTATATTACCAATAAATCTTAAACCTAATATGTCAACATAATCACCTTAGGAACTTTGTAAACATGTACAGATTCCTAAATCATGGTTTTGGATTTAGCATTAATTTATTGGTTATGACACCAGAAGCACAGAAAACAAAGAAAAATGAATTAGACTTCATTAAATTAAAAAAAAAATGTTTTGTGCATCAAAAGACACTATCAACAGAGAGAAAAAGGCAGCACACAGAATAGGAAGATAGCTTCAAATCATGTATTTGATGAGGAACTAATATCCAGAATATATAAATAAATTCTATAACTCAACAACAGAATAACAAACAGTCCAAGTGAAAAATGACCAAAGGACTTGAATAGATATATTTCAAAAGAAGATATAAAGGTGGCTTTATAGATGGCCATCGAACACATAAAAAGATGTTCAATGTTGCTAATCATTAGACAAATATAAACCAAAGCTACAATATGAATCCATTCCACACCCATTAGAATGACTATAATCCAAAAAACAGAAAATAGTAAGTGTTGGTGAAGATGTGGAAAAATTAGAAGCCCTATGCATTTCTGGTGGTAATATAAAATAATGCAGCTATTGTGGAAAACAGTGTGTTGTGATGGTTCCTAAGGAAATTCAGTTAGAATTACAGTATGATCAAAAAATTCCACTTCTAGGTATATACCCACAAAATTTAAAAGCAAAGACTAGAACAAGAACAGATATTTGTACACTTATGTTCACCATTGCCATTCACATTGCAGATAATTGTTAAACTATCTTTAATCTATTGTATTTATTAATGCACCAATAATTAGTATTTCTTTTTCTTTTATTCAGTGGATTGTTATTTAAATTGATTAACATATTTATTTTTTTACTCAACTTTCTTTTTTATCTCCCTACTTCCTTCTGAGTTCAACTTCTTTCTTTCTTCCTGAAGTACATTGGTCAGTAGGTCTTCAGGCTAAGGTCTGTTTCAGTTTTTCTTTAGCTGGATTTCAAATTCTAAGTTAAAATTGTTTTCTTTGTAGATATTATTTTATTGTTCTCTGGACTCTACTTTTGCAATTGAAAGATTATTTCTATTATAATTTTTCCTGTGTAGGCTGTCTTTTATTTATGTTTCCTTTTAAAATTTCCATTTTTCTTTGATGCTCCACAGTTTCACTGTGGTATCACATGGTATAGATTTTTAATAATTTCTCTTTCTTAGAAATGTTTATGTTTTTTTTACTAGAAGATTTGTGTCCATCATATAAATGGAATTATACGGTATTTGTATTTTTGTGACTGACTTTTTCATTTAGTATAATGTCCTCAAGACTCTTCTATATTGCAGCATGTGCCAGAATTCTCTTTCTTTTAAAGATTGAGTAATATTCTATTATATGTATATACACACTTTAACTATTAATTGGCCATGAACACTTGAGTGGTTTCCACCTTTTGACTATTGTTAATAATATCGCTACAGACATAGAGGCACACATATCTCTTTAGGATCTTGCTGTCAATTAGTATGGGTATATAACCAGAAGTAAAATTCCTAGATCATATGGCAATTCTATTTTTTTTTTTTTGAGAAAATGTTGTATTGTTTTCCATAGTGGTTGTACCATTTTACATTCCCACCAACAGTGTACCAAGGTTACAATTTCTCCACATCCTCTCCAAACTTTATTATCTACTTTGCAAAAATAATAGCCATGGTTATAAGGTGGTTTCTCACTGTAGGTTGGATTTACATTTACCTAATGATTTATGATGATAAACATCTTTTCATGGGCTTATTTATTATTTGTATGTCTTCCTTAGAGAAATGTCTATTCAAGTCTTTTGCCTGTATTTTTTACTTATGGTGTTTGTTTTATTAATGCCTTATCAGCTACACGATTTGCAAATATTTTCCCCAAATCTGTTAGTTGCCTTTTCATTGTTGATTATGCTCAGAAGTTTTCATTTTAAGGTGGTCCAATTTATAATGCTTTTGTCATTTTTTTTGGCTGTGCCTTTGATGTTATAGCCAAAATATTATTGCCAAATTCAATGCCATGAAACTTTTCTCCTATGTTTATTTTTAAGACATAATTTTAGCTCTTATGTTCAGGTCTTTGACGCATTTTGAGTTAAATTTTGCACATATGTAAAGTAAGGGTCCAACTTTACTCTTTTGTGTAAAAATGTCTAGTTTTCTCAACACTATTTGGAAAAGACTGTCCTTTCCCTATTGATTCGTCTTGACATTCTTGTTGAAAATTATTTAACTATATGTATAAGGGCTCATCTCTGGACTTTTTAAAATTTATTTTTCCTTCCTAGATGTTCTGATTAGGACTTTCAGTACTACACTGAATAGAAGAGATGAAGGCAGGAATCCTTGTCTGATTATTGACAGCAAAAGAAAATCTTTCATTCTTTCACCATTGAGTATGAAGTTAGCTCTGGACTTTCCATATAAGACATTTATTATACTGAGGTACATTTTTTCTACTCCTAGTTTTTTTGAGTGTTTTTATTATGAAAGGGAGTTAAATTTTGTCCAGAGATTTTATTGAATCAGTTGACATGATAGTGTGTTTTTGTGTTTTTTTCTCCTTCATTCTGTTAATGTGATGTATTGCAATGATTGATTTTTTAATGTCCAACCATCCATTTATAACAAATTAATCCTACTTGATCATGGTGTATAATTCCTTTAATGCACTGTTGAATTTAGTTTGCTTGTATTTTGTTTAAAAAAATTTTTTTTTGAGTTGGAGTCTTACTCTTTGTTGTCCAGGCTGGAGTGCAGTGGCACACCACCGCAGCCTTGACCTGCTGGGCTTAGGCGATCCTTCTGCCTCAGCCTTCCAAGTAGCTTGAACTACAGATGTACGCCACCATACTCAGCTAGTTTTTTGTGATTTATTGTAGAGAAGAGGTCTCACCAAGTTGTCCAGGCTGGTCTCGAATCCCCAGGCTCAGGCTATCCTCTCGCTTTGGCTTCCCAAAGTGCTGGGATTACAGGCTGAGCAACCGCACCCGGCATGTTTAATATTTTTATATGGGTAGTCATCAGAGATATTAGTCTGTAGCATTTTTTTTTCTTGTACTGTCTTTGGTATCAGAATAATGCTAGCCTTCATAGAATGAGTAGAAATTGCTAGAGATTGAATAATTATATTCCCCTCAAATTTATATTTTAAATTCTGTACTCCAATAGTAGGGTACATAAAGTTGAGACTTTTGTGAATTAATTAGGCCATGAGGATATAGTCCTCATGAATGGGATCAATGTTCTTATAAAAGAGGTTTCAGAAAGTTATATTGCCCTTTCTGTCATGTGAAGACATAACAAAAAACAATGAAACAGGAAGGAGAATCTCACCACAGACCAATTCTGAGCTGTGAAAAATAAATTTTGGTTGTTTATAAGTCATTCAATCTATGGTATTTTGTTATAGCAGCCTGAATAGACTGGAAGAGAAATGTTTTCTCCTCCTCAATTTTTGGAAGAATTTGAAAAAGATAGGTGCTAGTTCTATAAATGTTTTGCAGCATTCACCAGGTAAGGCATCTGATTTTAGGCTTTTTTTTTTTTTACTGGAAGTTTGCTGATTGTTTTTGTTTTGTTTTGTTTATTGATTTATTCTATATATGCACTGACCAAAAAGCTACAGTCATCCATAAGTCTTTAGTTTCTCTGAGACTTTTACACACCATGGTGCCCAACACTGTTTTCAATACCCTCCAACCTGATATTCAAGCTATTTCACTGTTGCCATCAGTGTTCCAGTCAAGGTAAGACAGAAACCATTACCCTGAGCAACTCCAAGACAAACCAAGTCATTGCAAGCAAGTTCCAATGTTTACCTTCTGCTGGGGGAAACCAAGAACTGGGGAGGCTTTTCCTAAGTATGCAAAACCACACTAGAAGAAAGGGGAAGGGTCATGGGCAAACAAGTATGCAAAAAAACATGCTGTCATTTTGAATGGTTTTTTGTTGTTGTTATTGGTTTTGTTTTGTTTGTTTTTTGCTTGAGGACTTGCTTGGTTGCTGCAGCTATTTAATTGGTTTCTAGAATTTCCATAAAGTTACTTTGGCTTATATGTTGTTGTATACTTTGTGTTTCCATGGTACTGTGAGCATCTGAATCCTCCTAGTTCACTATCTTTCTGATATCATTCACTTGTGCTTGTTTTCTTGTTATAAAAAGGGTACAATGATAGAAGTTATTGTCTGTGTTTTGCTTTTTAAATTCAAAATTATATCTGTACAATTTATCATTGCTGTAAGATGCAGTTCCTTAATTGTCACAGTTGGATAATATTCTTTAGGGTGAATAATTTTGCTATTTCAAAATTTGTTCTGTACACATTGTATTCTAGTAATGTCTAAGTAATATCTACTAGGGCAACTTTTTATGTTATAAATACTTTATAATGGAATTGCTGAGTCAGAATATTGTTAATGTCCAACTTTAGAAGATAGTGACCGATTGTTTTCCAAAATAAATTTGCTCATTTAAACTCTTGCCAAAAATATATAATATGGAAGGTGCCATGGATACACATCCTTGCTATCATTATTTTTTGCTAAATTAATGAATGTAAAATGATATCATTTTGTAGTCTTAATATACATTTATTTGGTTAATAGTAAAATTGATCACACTTTTATAATCACATTTAAATCTGTGGTCTCTTGCTTTACCTTCTGTTTATGTCTTTGATTTAGTTTGCAAAATAAGCATCTCTTAATGTCAGTAATTTGTTCCTTCGTATCAGATGTTCTGCATGAAAATATTAAAATAAAAGCCATTCTTTAAAATCAGAAGTTTTGCAATTAATTACAAATCAATTCAAAACCCAAATTAAGTATAATAAAATATCTATTTATGGGTAGAAGTCTATTTTGTTAGGATGTGAAATGCTTTAGACGTCATTCCCCTTTTATCAAACAATTAATATAGTTTTCAGCAACCGTTGCTAAACATGGTCCGTTTCAATGATAAAAATACCCTCTAGCATTCCACCAGGTGTCTTTAGAATGGAATTTGAAATTTTCCGTATGTGTCATTCTGTTAAAAATATTGTATGCAGGCACATTAATGTAAGTTTTTCTATATATGCATTGGCTAAAAATATTATATAGATACATATATTTTAAATGCTAAAAAAATTTTAGTGTTGAAAAAAACTAGATACATTATTTTAGAAAATGTTGACCAGAAAGACATTCTACAAGCTATTCTCTTTTTCATAATAGTTTTGAAGTCTTTTTTCAGATTCTTTAAAACATATAATATAATTGTATTTCATTTTTAGTTGACTTATCTTTTCATTGTGACTGCATTTAACATCTTTTCTTTATACTTCTATAGCTTCACTACAATTATTTTAGAAAAAAATTAGTTTTTTTCTGTATCTATTTTTTTCTTTTCATTCTGAGGATTGAGACATTTATTCAACAAACATTTATTAATAAACATTATGTATCTAATTTATGCCAGACAGAGTTCTACATGTTTGAAATATGGTAATAAACAAACAGAAAAAAAACTCTTTGCTCTTTTGGAGCTTAAGTTCTTCATCTATTTTATAATTTCTGAAACACTCTCAGTTGTAGTATCTTCATGTTAGCTCTTATTCATTCCTTCAGTTGTTTTTTTTTTTTTTTGAGACTCTGACTAGATATATTTTAAACCTTTTCATTTTGTCTTCCACATGCATTATCCTCTCATATATTTCAATATTTTGACTATTTGTACCTCATTTTATGTCTTAAGATCTATTTTTCATTTCACTGTATTTTGTCAACTTTTTAATAGATCTTTTGGGTTTGGTATTTTTAAATGATTGTATTTATTGTTATTTTATTTGTATAAAATTTGCATGGAACTAATGTATAAATTTCAATTTTCTATTCAGACAAGTTTTGACATTTGTATAGACCTGTACAACCCCTTCCCAGGGTTCCCAAGGTAGAACATTTTCTTGCCTCAGAAAGTTTTGTTACATGTCTTTCCAGTTAAGTCCCCCCAAGAAGCATTACTATAGATTAGTATTAACAATTACCATACTTCACATAAATAGAATAATACAGTGTGTATTTGACAAAGGAGAGTTTTGGAGTGAGTATACATCAGATGTGATGGGATATAAATATTTTATAATCCAAGGGTAGAATATGACAAATTTAAAATATCATTTTTAAGAATGTGATACATTTTCACAACTTTCATCATGAAATGAAGTCTTCTATACCTCTGTTTCAACATGGTCTGGTCCTGCAACTTACTTGACCAATGAATTGAAGCAAGAGAAATGGCACGTTTTCAGAGGCCAAGTGATAAGGAACTTTGATAGTTAAGCTGAATTACAGTTCCAATAATTATCATTCTAGTTTGAACTTGTTTGGCGAAGATGGTAAAGGATATTATTTTGTGATTTGGAAAATTGAAGATAGGCAATTGTCATTTCTTAACATACACATATCTTCTTCTAACTCCTCTATTAAACATTAATCTAGATGTTATTATGAAGGGACATTCTTCAGATGCAATTGATATCTCTAATCTATTGACTTTAAATTTATCAAAAGAGATTTTTCTGGATGGAGCTGACTTCATCAGTTGGAAATCTTTTAAAAGTGGTAATAGACCTCCTGTATGTGAGAAATTTTAGACACTGAGTCTGCAATTTTCTTCCTTCCCCTAAATTTTTCTTTTTGACTGCCATCTGTGAACAAAATGTTTCAGCCCACATCTAGATACATTTCTAACCTCAGTGTGATCTTTCCTGCTTGACTGCCTGCTCAATAGACTTCAGACTTGCTTAGTCAATTTCCACAATGGCATAAAGATTATCTTTAATAAATAAATGTGTATGTACATATAATCTACCACTTTTATTTTTCTAGTTGATAAAGAATTTAGGTAGCAATGATAGCTAATACAGACTTTAGAATCCTTAGTGGGATGTTGCTGTATGTAAAAATATGGAAACATCTTTGAACAGTGCAATGGGGCATTATATAGAAAGCTTAAATTACCCTTGACCATTAGAAATTTGGATTTAAAGGATGCTATTTTTTATAGGTTCAAAAAGTAGAGAGAAACATGTTAATGGAAACTTGAGAAAGAAGAATCATTGTTTTATAGTTGCAGTTATGTTGAAATAAAATTTAAGTGATAAATTTAGATATTTGGGTGAGGGGATTTTCAAACATGTTTTTTCTTGTTGCTAATGGTAACGTGTGAGAGAAAAAAAGATTAATTGGGAGAAGAAGTGTTATATAAAAAGGAAGTAATACTTGATAATTTTGGAAATTCTTAGGCTACCAAAGTGGCAAAAGACACCAAATTAAGAGATTCAATTTTCAAAAGGTGTGATCTAGAGAAAAGTCTGAGGACTCTACAACTCTTTCCTGAAACCTCAGAAAGATTAAAACATCAGAGTATCAGTAACAAAAAGGATCTTCGAAGAGATTAAGGGTGTGTCTCATAGCCCTCACAACCAAATCAGAGGACCACTTGGAAGTTTGAGGGTATTATTCCTCATCCAATTTAGCAGGACCCAGAATTAGATAATCGATAATCTTGAAAAGATCAGTGGGTTTGTTTTTTATCTAATGGAATGGATCTTTATGAAATACATGAAAGGCCACAAGATTCTTGAGATTTTTTTTTTTTTTTTAGCAGAAAGACTGCCAGCTTAGACTTAAAAAGAGGCAGAGTCCTGCAAATAAAAGGTGTCTCTTGGACATCCAAAATTCTACTAGCAAGAAGCAGACTGAATGGCAAACACATGCTACTTTTCATGAAAAAAGAAGAATGATTCAAATGACAGAAACAAAAACCCAGAGTGCTAAGAACCACAAGGGATTATTCTTGCTATTTGAAACCTGATCAAGGGACTTTAACTAGAGTTTGCCTGTCTGGATTTTATAACTTCTATAAGCCAGTGACTCATTTTCACCTTCCATTTCCTCCCTCATTAGAACTGGGATGTCTATAGCCGTTATTTTGTACATGTCCCACCATTGTATGTTGGGCGTTATATTAGTTTTGGCTAGCTCACATGATTATAAATGCTGAGAAGTCCAAGGTATGCAGCTGGCACAAACTGGAGATCCAGGAGAGTTGATGGTATAGCTCCAATCTGAGTTCAAAGCCTAAGAGCCAAGAGAAGAACTGATGATGTAAGTTCCAGTCTGAGTTCAAGTTTGAAGGTAAAAGAAGACCTATGTCCTAGCATGAAGACAATCAGGCAGAGATAAACAATTTTCTTTTTTTACTCAGCTTTTTTTTTCTATTCAGGACTTCAATCAATCAGATGGGGCTCACCAACACTGGGAGGGCAATCTGCTTTACTCAGTCTACTGATTCAAATGTTGATATCATCCAGAAACACTCTCACAATCACACTCATGTATAATTTTTAGTCAAATACCTGAGCACCCCATGGGCCAGTCAAATCAATACACAAAATTAAACATCATAGGTGTATTGCAGGCAGATATTTTGTCTCTTTACTTTTCCAAGTCCACAAGGTGGAGAGGCATTTTGCTTCAGAAGAAAAATGAGTTAAATCTATGAGCCTCACCTGTACCTCGTCCTGATTTAGATGACGAGATTTTGAAATTTGATCTGATGCTGCAATGGACTTTTGGTGATATTGAAATGGAGTGAATATATTTTAAATGTGAGAGAGACATAGAACGTTGGGTACCAGAGTGTGAACTTTAGTGAGTACTTCCTAAGGTGACTGTACCCATCCAGTGATTCATGCCCTTTATAATCCCCTCCCATGAAGTGTGGCAAAACTTCTGGCTTGCATCTAGCCAATAGAATATAGCACAGGTGGTGTAGTAGTCACTCTCATGATTATGTTGTATAAGACTGTCTTAGCTGAGTGGAAAGATTCTCCTGCTGGCTTTGTAGTATAGAAGTAGTTTGGTGCATAGCAACATATTACTGATATTTAGGTAGATATAGATACAGATACTATTTTTAAAGTATTTTACATTTATCTAAATAGTTAATCTTTTCAGATTTCTTCCTGATGATCTGGAATTCCATCTGTTCCCTTCTGGTATCTTTAGCCTGGAAAACTTTTTTTAGCATTTCCTATAGGGTAGATCAGCTAGAGATATATTGTTTTACATTTCATCTGTCTCAAAATGCCTTTCATTTCTCTTTCACTTTATAAAAATGAACTGTATTAAAGTATAAGTATTATATAATAAATTGCCATATTTAATTTATAGTTCAATGATTGTGACATATGTGTACGACCATAAAATGTATTGTCATAATCAAGTTATACTTTTTTATCACCCCAAAAGATTCTCATAAAACTATTACTGGGATATGTGCTCCCTATCCCAGAAAGTAGGTAATACTGATCTTTTTTTTTTTTTTTTTGGTCCCTGAACTAGAGTCATCTTTCCTAGAGTTTCATAGAAATAAAATACTACAGTAGATTCCCTTTTGTGCTTGGTCCATAATAGTGACCCTGAGCATTATAGATGTTGTTGTGTGTTATCCAAAGTTTATTAATTTTTACTATAGTGTAATGTTACTTTTTGTGAATATCCACAATTTGTTTCTCTATTCTCTTATTGATGAATGTTTGGGTAGTTTGTACCTTTATTTATAAATAAATCTACTGTTAACATTTGTGAACAAGTTCATTTGAGGAGAGGACATATATTTAATATATCTTCAATAAGTACTTAAGAATGAAATTACTGGGTCATAGATAAGTACATGTTTAAACTAAAATGTCAGTAAATCATTCTCCAAAATAGTTGCATTGTTTTATATGTCCACCAGCATTATTATGAGGCCCAGTTGACATGTATCCTTGGCAACATATGGTATTATCTAGCATTTTTAAATTTTAGCTGTCCTAATGACTGCATAGTTTCATCTCATTTTAGTTTTAATTTATAATTTTCTGATAAATAATAATGTTGACCATTGTGGCATGCAGAATAATAATCTTCAAAAAATGTTCACATTTTAATCCCCAGAACATATGAATGTGTTAACTTACACAGCAAAAGAGATCATGGGGAGAAGATGGCGGCTGAGCCAGTGGGCCTATGCGAGTCCCAGTGTGAGTGAGTGAGTGTATGGAAAATTTTGTGTATGTTCTGGTGAGTGAGTGGCTGTGTGAGTGGCTGAATGAGTGAGGGCTAGGGAGCTAGTCACCAAGGCTCTCCTGCTGCAGTGGCTGGTGCTGCAGCTGCTTGGCTTGGACCCT